>JAECUM010084993.1:0-10130 GCA_016617855.1 Megalonaias nervosa | reverse complement strand
GTACCTTATACAATACGCGTACTTTAAATGCGTGTACGTTCCCGTGAGAAACGAAGGTTTGAACGAAGTTCATTTAGAAAAACACAAGTTTTGTTATGGTGTAGTCAGATGTGCCGGGAAAACTAGATCACTCTTGTTTGATCACAGTCAGGGCTCAGTTGAGGCATTTCTTAAATCGCTTGTGGTTACAGCTAACTGTATCATAAAACAGTCCCCCTCCCCAGCAGACATAATTACAATGCATGACGACATTCGGGAGTTTCTGCCGATCTGCGATCGCTGACTAAGCTCTGCTGATACCAAATTTCGCAATCATTGTCACATTACTGACATGTACAGAGGGGCACATGCAGCACAGGCAATTTACAGTTGCGAATTTGACCAAATAAAACAAACATCCATGTGGAGCTTCATAAAGTGGATATAATAGCCATTAATAATGTACGGAGCAGACTAAGCGTGAAAAACCCCATCAACATGAAAACATACATAACGTTTCACCTGGGTCAGCTTCAATTCGTTGACTCGTTACAATGTCTGAATTCCAGCCTAGACAATCCAGACAGTAACCGTGCGGCAGAATGTTTTTCTTTATTTTAATTCACCAGTTAATATGGTCCAGCTAACCCTGACAAGTTGAAGCTTTTAACCAGAAGAGGAGTGTATCCCTACGTGTGTATCATCCAATGGGAGAAGCTGACAATTACCACTGACCCAGGTATTCGTTCTTAGTTGTCTCGCAAAGGTATTTCAACCAAAGTCTTGACTCCATTTTGTTGCTATAAAATAATTGACTCTAGCGATCTGTACTTTAAGGCAGATGTGACGAGAAGCTTTGTCATAAGTCACGTGCCTGTAAAATCTCGAACCTGCGCACTGCATTTCGTCATCGGGAATGTAGTACGATTCATTACTGTCAAGAAATAAAGTTTTGCTGAAATTACCTACATATGTTTATTGAACGAGGTATCTTCAAGTCGAGACACCTCACCATGCGCGAACAAACCAAACGTGGACGGACATAACCCACTTCTCCAAACAATTACATCATGTACCTTTACATTAACATTATTTATGCATCAGCAATGATGCAGCCCATGCGTCTTAGTAGGTTTACATGAGCCAATCCCAAGAATGTGAACATTAACAGGTATAACATGAACAGTTATAAAGGATACATTCTATGAACTTGATCTGGTGTATCCAGAGGAGGTAAACGAAAAGCATAACCACTAACCCCTAGCACCGGAAGCGACGTCGATGCCCTGAGTGCGATTGTCCTCTTTTTCGGTGTCAGATTAGAAATGATACTGGAATCAAGTATTCAATATGTACTTTGCTAGTACCATACCTTAGAACTAAGAACAATTACGTTGTTCACATGCTCAGTTTGCAATAATATATGCGATTGCGTATGCGTGTTTCACGGATTCAGTCATCGTGAGCTTAGGTATACTCAAATGAATACAGATCTTTGCACAAGGGCCATTAAAGAGTCAGAGTAAAAATATTTCAAACACATGAACAGTTTTCTGTTGAGCAAGACTATGGAGAATCATAGGGAACGTATTCACATCGACCTTGTGCGTGATAGGTAAAAAAATAAACTTCAAAGATATACTGCTGACTCAGCATTTGAATACCCTAATATCTTCAGTGGTGGACTCATTGTCGTGCACAGTAAAAAAAAAAAAGAAAACATTTAAGGTGAAGCTGATAAAGCCTATCTATGTTGGTGCGTCAGTGATGGACTTATTCAAACCGCACATGTGCGAATTTTATTATAAGACTATCAAACCAAGGCACGGTGACAGCAACATGATGTTATTCACGGACACATACTCCGTGATGGTACACACTGCCACCAATGCTGTGTAAGTCCACGTGGGTGAGGCGTCACTGTTAACAAATTTGACACCAGCGAGTGTTTGAAATATCATCCACTGTTTAATACAAAAACAACACATATGGTTGTTGATATGTTCAAAGATGAGTGCTCGAGGAATACGTGGGAATCCACCCTAAAGTACGCTTGATCGTTGCTGATGGCTCTAAAATGCATCAAGATGTAGAAAGGTGTCTTACGTTGTCACATAATAAGGCAAGAAATAACTTGGTTTCGCCTAAGAGCAATTTGATCATTTTCGTTGTAAATGCGTGTTACGTTACCTAGGGTGGATAATTGTTTTTTCTAATTCAGTGACTAAGCAAGCATGTATCTAGTCGTAGATCGTTTTCTGCGAGAGACACAAAAAGCACGGTATGCACGGGTATTTTACCCTTGCTAATAGTCATTCTCCTGTAGATATAAAGCAAGTTTCTGTTCTAATCGACATATCGGTCTTTTGGGAACTTGTCAAGGAGTGTATGCTTTCCACTTCATTCTACAGCCATAGGGATAAGTGTTGCATTTTATTTTACTTGCAAATATGTGAAGCATATTCAGTTATAATGACGTAGCGTGAAGTGTTGCTTTTATCATTACGAAGATTTGAAAAGTTATGAACTTTTGAACTGTTACAAGTTGCTATTTAGAGTTTAATTTAGTAGCATGTGTTTATAGATTTTAATTCCGTACCTGTTATAACGACCAGTTTGGTTTTTATTTTAGCTGTGTGTGTGTGCGGGTGTATCAGGCTGTCGGTCTGGCTGTTTGCATGTCAGTCTGTATGGGCATGGAAGCATGTGCGACCATGATAGCCATACAAGGACGGAAGCGCTTATCTGTAAACTTGTGCGCATAGTGGATCCATGAAGGAAGTGTGTGGCCAATACAAGTGTGGGCTAACCCAAGAATTCAGGAGAAGTGAGGTTTGACAATGGACCTGTGAACCGGGTCAAAATTTCTCGTTTACAAGGTTAACAAGTATTTAAATGAGTTATACGTTGTTATGAATCGTACGTGCTGTGCAAATGACTATATGAGTCGTGAGTCACATGTTTGATACAATTGTTCTGTGTATTCCAATTGATCATGTTTGTTTCAATTGATTATGTTGTATTTCAATTGAGTACATGGAACATACGTTATGTTTCAACTGAGTACATTTTAGTACAAGTGAGTTACCTCTATTTGCATGGGATTATATGAATCTTACCCTTATTACATGAGATAATATGAACCACATCTTGGTGTTACTGTATCGTGTGTCTACAATGTCTGAATATATGAATCACATTTTTGTTTCTCCATGTTTGAACGATTGAATGAATTTTTATTTCATAAGGTTTCACAAAGTCACAAATTCATTCGCATATAACAAATGTTTGTGTGAAGTAATTAAATGAGTCGTATGTTTAGAGCTTGAAAGAATCACACTGTATATGTTATAGAGAATATACATATATTTATTAATTCATTTCATAAACTTCCATTTTTCATCATATTGTGTTTGTGTTGTCATTTAATTCAGGCATCCATTCAGGTCGAATCCTGTTACATACGCTTCATTCTGCTAAATGGTCTTGCTAAATGGTCTTGGAACAATTTATGTGGAATATTGGTTGGGTGTATATCGTTACACTAAAGTAAGTTTGTCACCGCGTGAAACGAAACGGTTGGCATTTCCTGATGGAATCATTACTTATTCGTAAGATTGCAAAACCTACGTTTTGTCTCTGTGGGAACAACTTGCGAGTTCCTCAAGCATTAATGCATTGCTTTGTGGTCTTTGCCACTCCGAATGATAACGTGTTGGCGGCCTAGGAGTATCAATCCGGTCCGAGATTTCAAATACATCAAAGAACCATAATGGATCAGTATCACGATGTTGTCCCCTTTCTAAATCCACTGTTGCACAAAGAGTGTGGTTAACGACGGTGGTTGTGAAATCATTATACTTGCAATGGTGATAGCCTTCTTTTGGACCGCCGCAGCAGGTTTTAACTCATTACTTCCTGTGGCTTAATTATTTAGTGTTTGTATGACTGACTCAATAAATCTTACCCCTCGCGGGATCTGGTAGGTATTAATTTATCGAAGCCGGTTTTGGTTGGGATGAGGTGCAATGGTAATACTGATAAATAATCAGCAATGCCAACTGTCAAATACACCAACGTTTACATATTTTTCTTACATCAAATATCTGTGCTGTTTTCCGCTGGAGATGAAGCTGGTTCTTGTGTTTCAGACTAGACTTTATTATGATGTATAAGCGGTGGAATCTGACCTCGGTGATGAGGTTACGATATTGGCCAATGGATGTTTGACATGCTCACAGTAGTTGCTAAGATTGCTATGTTTTACTTGCCGACCAATACCTGAGACATTGGGTGTGTTAACAAACCCTCGTATATTGAAATATAATCCTGTTAGAAGACAAATAGAAATCGATAGTTGAGACTATAGTGTTGACTACAGCACATGGCATAAAAATACTCATCGACTGTTTTCTACAATGATGGTGTGGAATTAATCGAACAATCTACCCTGTTACCTTCTCCGTTTATTATGCTCAACCAAATTTGACTGAACCAAGAGAAAAAACAACAACTCTGCTGTTATTGCACAAGGACACACATGTCCGTGTAACATTTGTTTAAGGCGATGACCAGATCCGTCGATTTAAATATTCAGTATGGTTCTATATGAAAATATTGCCAGTCTCCAAGAACACAGTCGCTGGATACGTACATGATGATCAAGCAGAAAATTTATATAACTGTATGGCAGTTGTACAAGTTGCAACAATAATTTGGCAGAATCGTGCGTGAGTGTTGCACCTGAAGAAGGCAAGATTGCGGAGAATTTATTCTACTTGATCACATGATCAATACAAGTTTTATAGAATTTTGATGTTACCGACACGAGAATCGAAGCGAAACAACAGCTACGAGGAGAAATCTATAAGACCTCCCCGCTCCTAGTAAAATACAAACGTATGTAGGTAGTTATATGCACTATTTATGGAATTGCCGCGGCAAGCATTGTTGGCCCGGTTGTGGAGGCAATCACGAATATGTTAACTATTATAGGCACACCAATGGGAATTGTTATCACTGTCGGCGCTAGTAAAATATCCTCCTCATAGTTACATTCCTTTTATCATGGTATAACTGAGAACTTTTTCGCTGAGACAGAAAGCTTCCCAATGCAATTGGTACACTCTACTCAATTACTATTGACGATAGAACAGTTAGCATAGCTGAGTTCGTTACTGTGTTAGCGGAAATAAACCCACTGGTGACTACGGCACTGACACGGGACATCAGCTTTGACTACTCTGACTTACAGGCGAAACATTTCTACATTATTAAAACAAAAATTACGTCCATGTAATAAATATGAACAATTGGTATCCTTACTAACTATTGCACTGGACATGGCTACAGGCAGCAATTTCAGAACACAAGAAATGGAAATTTCACCTTGATACCCCTATTGACATCTTAACTTACTTTGGAGGATACGGAGGAAAACACGATGGGATACCAAAGACTAAAAAATGGCACTGACAGCTGCCCCGTTAGACGTTATAAATTTAATTTATATCTTCAAGCAGCATCTAGAATATCTGTTTTCACCAAAATGTCTACACGCAAAAAGGCAAAAAGACGACACATTTCTAAAATAAAACAAAGTCGGGTAAACATCAAGAATCGTTAGTTTGTCAAAAAGATGGTATGCTGCTTTAGTAGATATGGTAGCTTGTGTACAGCTTGATTACACAACCTTGAACTGAAGCGAATATATTCTTTGCGAGAGGTATGAGCTTGAGCTATCGGCCTAGGAGATATCAGGAAGAACACTTTTTGATTAGCTGCATTCAGAAGGTACGTTAGTTTATAGCTTTCTTAAGTTAAATATGGGACGGGCAATGCATTTACTTATTACGTTGGGGATGGGTATGGAGAAGATGAATTTCAAAATTGTTCTTCACGAATGGGTTAGTGAGTTCATCTGTACCCTCCATTATTGATGTTTCTTATTCATATGCTTACGAGAACTAGGGATTGACTCTATGTACCGTACTGTTAGGCATTTGGAAAAGTAGTGATTGACTACACGTAGTCTCAGACATTACACAAGCTAGGCCCTGACCATGTGTACCGTCAGGCATTATGCAATCGACGACGGACTATACGTAGCGTCAGGCAGTATGTAAATTAGGAATTAACTATACGTACCCTCAGGCATTACGCCAGAAATTGATTATACGTATAGTCAGGCATTACACAAACTAGGTGTTGACTACACGTATTGTCAGGCATTAGGCAGACATTCTATAAATTAGTCAATACCCATCGGTTCCATCAAACAAACTAGAGATGACCTACTCAGGCATTTAAGTTTTTAATGTAATAAATATATTGTGGATTCAGAACCTTCTGAATTAAGTAGATATCAAATGCTAACCACACATTTTGAGGTTAATAAGTAGAACACTAACAAGGCGAATTTGAAAGTGCAATTTCTACAGTGTTATGTTATTCTTCTCTAAGAGTTGGGGGTATACAATTTGTTTCTCACCTAACACATTGATTATATCTTATAACCCTGAATCCTTTAAGCGTAGTCCGTCGTCCCTCGGCATTATTCGTGGGGTATTTTTGTTTAATTAGGTCAGCATACATATTTTAGTTATATCAAAACTTAAGACATTGGATTGGTCAAATTTGAAAATATGGTAAATTTCAACAAAATAGATCGCCGAATTTAAGTTTCAGGATTGATTTTCTTTACGTTGGTGAAATACTGGCTTTATTTTCATCAACTGAATTCAGGTGTAGATTTAATTTTAAGTTTAGAAATTAACAGCATAAAGGACTATATTGAATATGGGCCATTTTCTGTCCCCATTTTAATGGGGGAAAAGAATTCTTGTAAATAACACATCTCTATATCTCATTGTATTATTCGATGCATAAATCAACATATTCTGCATTAAATATGCATATAAATTTCTTTTTCGTACCTAAACGAGACCTTTGAACATGGGCTGGTATGGAAACTTTAAGCGAAAATGGTGCATTTGAGCAGATTGAAACTAGAAATAAAATGGAAGCGCAGGCTTGCTCGAGCAAGGCATTTACACTGATTGATTAATTTTTATGAAACTTTTTGGGTTCTCATATTAACTTATGTGAGCACGTTTGCGTTAATCACTAAACATTTTATAAAAAATCGTGAATTTTGCTGTCAATGCATCACTGTCGTTGTTGTCCCTGTTGCACGGTAGCTGCTTACGTATCGCTACGCGTGTGCAATTAAACCCGCATTTATATAGTGCGCTATATCATTTCCTTCATTATTATATTTTAAAAAATTCTGGTAATAATAACTATACAGATATTTTAAAAACAATGATTCCATTCATTTCTCTTTTTCTTCATTCTTTCTAAATTGACTTGGGAACACGATTTCTCGAAGAGGCGCTCAAAGGGCATTTGGAACTATATGTAAACAAAGACTACGTGGAGTAAACATTAAATGGAATTGTAGTTTTACGTTGCCAGTTTTTTGTGAAAGTATGTTGTAAATAATAGGATAAGTACATATATATTATTTGTTTTATGCATAAATACCATGGTTTTTTCTTCCTTTCCATCACAATACCGTTTGCTACGTTTAATTCACTATTAACGTGTTAATTCCGTACACGTATCGGTAATCTTTAAAATGAATCTGTCAATTTTCAGGTGGAAGTAACAGTTACAACCAGTTCAAGGTAGTATTGTTTATCAATATGCTATTCATCTAAAATGGAACTATACAAGGGTTGCCAATCATGTCTTCATCATAAAATAATGATATTAGAACCAGTGTTGTGAAGTTATTCTTCCATAATTAGATAGTATAACTTTCACACATGTTTATTTATATTCAATATTTTCATACTGAATTTTTATCATTTTCCAGTGTGCTCATCCACATGAAGAAAAATCAGTTTTAGACTGACATAAACATTTTAAACTTGCTTACTACATGAATGATGTTTCTAACAGTTACTGAAATTAGAAACCAATTCCAAACAGTGGGAACCTTATCCACAATCGCGATGGAGGCCCAGTGACTGAAATGATTTATGATTTTTTAATTGAAAATATTATTTGCAATATTTTTGTGCAATAAAACAGCAATTATATGAGCTTCAATCATGTGCAAATCATTTTATTGTTTCTAAAGTGTAATAATTATTTGTGGGTATAATATTCATCTGAAAGGATGCAAGAGGAGAGTGGCCATATATCTTTGCATCAGAAAATGATTGTGGTGGAACCAGTGTTGTGAAGCAATTATTATTACATAGTTATATAGTATAATTTTTTTTTTGTTCTTTGCTTATGCTAAATTTTTTAAGACTTAATGTTTTATCACATTATCCTAATCACTCCTCCAAATCAAAAATATCCGGTTTTGGACTGACATAAAGTTTTACTTGCCTACTAAATCAATGACTTTTATAGAAATTACTGAAATTAGAAATTACTCATTTTGTTTCCAAACAATGGGAAACATGTTGCAAAGGTCAGGAAGGAAGCTAAATTTGAGAGCATTGATTTATGGTTTGTTAATTGAAAATGATGATGGTATTATTCCTACCCCTATCCTGCAAAAATAAAAATAAACAAAACAAGTTTTTTTTTTTCAATCTGTTTATCTAAATACTGCAAATTTATTGCAATGGCATATTTTCTTTCTTTCATTAAATGATAACGTCATAACTTTATGCACTTACTGATTATAACAACAGAACATCATAAATATAATAACAATTACAGCCGATAAACTTTTATTTAAAGGACATCATGCTTGAATATAAGTACCAATACTATGACTACTATTAGTACTATTAACAATACTAATACTACCACTACTACTAATATTAATAATAATAATAACAGAATTAATAATAATATTAAAAGAATGTCCATCTGCCTATATTTTTAAGTGGAAACAAACATGGGGGGGGGGGGAGAGAGAGTTGGCACTAACCATACATCATATCAATCATACAATATCTTCAGAGCAAAACACTTCTGAATATAAATTTTGTGATGTTAACATGGCATAATGGATAACACAAGAATTTATGATACAAAACAAAAATTAAGATAATTAATACATAATAAGCCGAGCTGTTTCTGTTTAGATACTGTTCATAACATTAATTTCTGGCTCCATCCCTACAAGAACTGATTATATGGAATTCGCAGGCTCTATGTATCATTACAGACTAAATATGACTGCCAAAGTTAATACTTGCAAATTTATGAAAAGCACCCAACAAATGATACTTTAAGCCAGATATGAGAATTTGGTGAATGGTCTAAAACGCTTCAAACGCTGCCATAAAAGGGCCACAATCAATTCAACTTCAAATTCCCTCGACATCAAGATCTCATAGATATTTTGTTGTATGTAAAATACCATATGGGCATCAAAATCATCTTGTTATTGTCCCACTAAGTGACATAACCCAGTCATTTGCAGAGTGTAGTATTTTTTAAAGGTCAAATAGTAGCTGTTGCAAATTCCAATGGCAATTACAGTAACAGAAGCTCATCTCAACTGTACAGACGGCAGGAGTGTATAACCTCTGGGTCATGTTGTGGGTGGATGAGTGGGGACGTTACTCTCATCAGGATTTGCTATTAGTTTTGGTTAACTGATACCGTTAGGTAAAACGTGTTTTGTGAGTGCATGTTTTAGCAGATGGTTCGTCGTCTCTTGCTTGCATAGATAGTCCTTTTAACACTTCTCTGAACCTCCGGTTAAATAGAAAGCCTTACGGCGAGATATTGGCATTATTTTTAGGAATACGGACAAGCATGTCGGCCTACATGTACAGCATACAGTACTGAACATACTGATCCACACAATTTGACTTCGAAACCTACATCAAATTATAGTAGTCAATGTAATAATATGACTAACTTTACTTTAATGGTAAATATGAACACATATTCATATAACGTTATTTTATTCGTTAAAAGTTGTATACACGTTTTTGAATTTCTTCATTGCCCCCATCGAGGGCCCTAGTTTTAAGTCGCTACAACGAATTGAATATAGGAGAGAGAGAGAGAGAGAGAGAGAGACAGAGACAGAGACAGACAGAGACAGAGAGAGAGACAGAGAGAGAGATTTAAAGTCAAACCGACCAGTGAGAGAGAGAGAGAGAGAGAGA
>JAECUM010084989.1:2500-14837 GCA_016617855.1 Megalonaias nervosa | reverse complement strand
AAGAAATATTTCTAATAATAATAATAATAATTTTTAAGATGTTTATTGAAAATCTGATAAATTTGTAATATTGCAGGTCATTTTACCCATTAAATTTAACAAATCCGATAAATTTGTAATATTGCAAAGCATTTTACCCATTAAATTTAGAAAATCTGATAAATTTGTAATATTGCAGGGCATTTTACCCATTAAATTTATAAAACAGAGTATCATTTAGTCCATCTGATTAAGAAAATTCTAAATATTTCATGAAACCGAGTACCATTTAGCCCATCAGAATGAGAGATTTATAACAATTTTATTAATCAGAGTACCATTTAGCCCATCAGTATGAGAAAAAATCAGTAGAAAAAATTAATTATATTATTTCAGAAACAGATTATTTTTTTTTCCATTGATTATATCAGGAAATATTTACTCGGACGTTCTACGAGCGTGTATATAGATTTATATTGAGTGATTCTTGTCTTAGATCAAAATGTGTCCTGTCTGGTCGGTGAGTTTAAAATTTATCCTTGATAATAGCGGATTATGTACACGTAGATAAACTGGATTAATTGGCTCAGATACAATTAACCACCCGGGCGGCGCTTGAGGGCTAAATGAATATAACATATATCCTTGTTGAGCTTGAGTGGATTTTTCAAGATCTACTTGATAACTACCATCAATTACGTCACATACTAGATTGACTGCGATCGTTGATGTTATATTAACAATATCAGGAGAAATATGACGACCTCCACCGTGTGAATCATTATTATATTTAAGAACGGTTGGTGTAGGTATTAATTTTTTCCATGAATCACATATTCTTTTAAAGTGTTCATCAATAAGATCATTAACTGATTTCTTTAGCTCTTCAGAGTTAAATCCCGGAATTATAAATGTTGGTAGCTGTTCTTCTGTAATTTCATAATGTTTAAGAAACACTGTTCTAAATAAACGTTTATAACTTACACGTTGAATTGGGCTGTCTTCATTAACTATGTAAGTATTAAGAAATCTATCTGCCGGTGCGTTTAATGTTTTTTCTCTGTCAACGATAGCCTTATTTGCATATTCTAAGTCTGATGCAACTTGATTCAAATGTTGTATTGTTTCAATTATTTGATTTTTTAAATCATCGTCATAAAAAGTGTTGATGCTGGAAAATAAATTTCTTAGATCATTAAGTACACGTCCATGTTCAGATTTAATTGGTTTTGATTTTGAGTTAATTTCTTCAACGTTAATTGTTGATATTCTTGTTGTACCTTTCTTACCCTGAATGAAATCTACATAATGAGTATAATGTGTATAACCACGATAAGCATCCGGATTCTCTATAAATGGATAAGTTTTTCGATATTCTGGGATTTTTATAAATTTTTCAACATTTATAACGAAATCAGATCGTTGTGGTTCTGGTGGGCCTTTATAAACTAGTTCAACTTCAGGCCAACCTAATACTGATCTGATCGAACTTTGATAAATATCTACAGAATAATCAGGGGAATTTATTTCAATCACCGCTGATAATGTTGGTTCGTAAACAGTAATTGCTATTTTGGATTCTTTTCCTGTAATAGATTTAATTCTGCGTTGGAACTCATCGTTGATCTGTTCTATTTGATAACTACCCGTTGGAATAGCAACTACTTGCCAGTCAGGAGCTCCATCATGCTTATTCTTATTTGCAAATACCAGCGAATTATTTGGCTGTAGTCCACCAAATGGTTTTGATCTAATATTTGGCCAACTATAATAAACTCGTAGTTGTGATAGGGCTATTTCCTTTGCTGGAATTGCGGTTGGAAAGTTAACGCTAAACTCAGGATTGGTCGAACTTAATGATATCAAAGTAGTTTTTGACGGTGTTGTATTAGTGACAATCTGTTGAAGTAATTCTCTTGACGCTGCCGAAGACTCAATCATTATTATTATTGTTATCATTTAATTCGCCTTGGTTATTGTGCGTGACTTTGTCACCAAAATCGCCAGCGATTCTGAATGCTTCATCGTAGGTTTTCATTATTGTTGCGAACTCCTCATCAGATATTTTACTATCACTGAGGTACAAGGAAATATATGACGATAATTTAGAATAGGCTGTTGTTGCTGCATGTAATTTTATTATATACTCGTGCAATTTACCATTTGTACATGTAGCTATCTTCTTGGGGATAATACTAAGAATACCTGCGACAGTCGTTGAAGTTGAAACGACAATTGTTACAACTGCAGGCGCTGTCATTGTTATTGTTGATAATAATAATCCTGCTCCAGCAACAATAGCGGAAACTGAGTAAACAATTATATCAATGACAACCATACGTCTGCGATATATTTTTACTTTTACTGTATAATCGTCGATTATATTTTTTAATTCAGTCTGACATTTACACACTTGATTATATCTGTGACGTTGAACGTCGATGTAGGACTGGGGTCCTTGGTTTTGATCCATTATACAATGACGTTAAGTAATTAATTAAAGGGTTTCAACTACGAATTCCAGACACCACCAGTAACGTCTCGGAGGCATTTCCGTTGATATCAGCGTAAATATTTCTTTAGTGTTTTTATTTAGCATCACCAGTAGAGGATTATGATATACATTCGGTGATGATGAAGTGGCAGCAGTAATTTCTAAACCACGCATGGACAGCCTGTATAACCCAGTTACTTCTGCGGTATGGTCGAGAGTGTTATTTTGTGGTGTCCATGTTGATGATCCTGATGCTACTATGTACACGATATTTTTAATCTGTCCGTGTGGAATTTTAATCAGATTAGTTTTTTGAACAATATTAGGCATTCCACTGATCATGTCGTTGAGTTTCGTGTTAACGTCGGCGAGTTTTATGTCAACGGCTGGTTGTTCCCCAAAAAATTCTTTAATGGTTTTGTTTATATTTCGACGAAAATGTAAGAACGTTTCTACATGTCTAGAAAAAGTAGCATTGAGTGTAGTCATTTCTTCATTGATTGTTTTTAGCGAAGTTGTCATAGGAATTTCCTTATCATCGACGTATTTCTTCGTTTCAGCATCAAAATCTAATTCTGTTGTTCATAGATTATTAATACTATTGTTATTCATGTTGAGAAATGCGCTCATTATACTGCCGTTGACTAATACGTACTTAGATTCTTGATCGTCGACATATTTCTTTGTTGCAGCGTCCGCAACTTCGGTTGTATTTCCAAGACCTGTAATTTTATTTCGGTTCATGATAATGTGACCCGTGAATGAATCACCAGCTTTCTTAATATAATCGTTGACTGACGTACCGGAATCTTGTATTTTACCCTGATCAACAAATGTAACGATATTATTAACAACCGTAGTAGGAACTCGTATGAGTACATCTGGCAGTTGTATATTACTCTCTTTAATCGTCCTTCTTTATCCTGAAAAACAACGAACTCATTTTGATCCACACTTGTAATATTTAATAAATCATCAATCTCATTTCTGAACTGATCAAGGGTTGCATATTTAGATAAATCAGCTTGCTGCTGAGCTTTACCACGAGAAGATCTACCGTAAATATCTACCATTATATTTATTAATGTCTGTTTAAATGTGACAACGTAGTATATTCATGCATGACTTTATGAGCTGGTTTTGTTGATTTTGATACAGCATCAAGTACAGCGAGTACTTCACGACCACATATTGGTGGATCAGTTAATGTTTGTGTTGATAGCGTTGAATACCAGATTGGAATACTTTGTATGCTGCTAACATATTCTAAAAAGTCTTTTGGTGGCGCTAGTCCATATGAATCAAAATAAACAATTCCACGTGGATCAATTGCATATCCAACCCAGTGGGTGTCTGGACCAGAGTTTTCATCGAGATTAATAATACCGGTTTCAGTATTGTTTGTTTTTTTTGGTAATTGATCACGCATAAAAAGACCTCTGAAGTTTTTTATTTTCAGATTTTTTGCAGCATCGAGTAAATCAAAATTGGACATAGGCAGAATCAATGAACTGTCCCGGGAAGTCTTAGACACTTTCCGTAAGAATACGGGGTCTCTGACAATCTTAGACCCCTTCCCTTTTTCTTGCAAGATTTTATTCCTTGACCCGTTGCTTTCTTTAATGCCATTCCAGCAGCGGTTCCAACAGCGCCTAATGCAGCTGCTTTTGCAACAGCTGGGGCTGCAGCGGCTATTAATGCTGGTATAGCAGCAAGAGGAGGAAATATACCACCCGTCTTAGCCATGTCTTTGATAGCGCCCGCAGAAAGATTAAGTTTTATACCTTTATTTGATATTTTGGCTTCATTGAAGTTTCCGAACTGACGCTCGGTCAACGATAATTTACTTGAACCGCTCATTTGTTCTTTCTTTTTCGATATTTTTGTTCCACAATTATTTATGCTGATTGTAGCTTTTTAATCTGACCAGGAGTCAGACTGACACTGACGTGATTGTACGACATTATAATATTATGAGCGATCTAATTACATGTTTTCTACTGGAGCATCAACAACTCTCATTCGTCCACCAACACCTTCAAGTAACATCGATTTATCGCTAAGTATAACAGCGATTGCTCTGTAATTAGGAATAACTGCTGGTGGTGTCACACGAGCTCGAAAGTGTATATCAACTACTGACTGTCTGTATAAATCCAAATGCTCCAGAGAAAAGTAATAGATCGGATACAACGTTGTAAAATCTCTTTGTGATATTTGCAAACCAGTATCAAAAGTTTGATCACGACCCATGAACGTCATTAATCGATGATATGCACGTCTACATGATTTTCCTCTAAATTCAATAATATATCCTGGGATGGTTCTTGATGTCCATTTATCCTCAGCGATACTTCAGAAACACCAAGATTGTCAAATATCATTATACTATTTTCTTGATTGTTTACTCGTGCAGTATTTTGAAATGCAATAAATATATGCCGTGGTGCAGAAACACCCTGCTGAGAAGCTATCTGCCACGTGAATAAACCATTAATGTTACTCTGGATAGAATCTGTGGTCATTGTTAACCATGATAACATCGATTTACCACCGCTGCCCATGAAAGCAAGTAACCGATCTTCTTCAGATATTGATGGAGTCATTACTGGCATCCACAATGAACGTTTGGTTAATACTACTTTACCAGCATCAACACCAGCGGGGCGCCATATTGCATCATTGTCTGTAGCCTTTCGTACTAGTACAACTGTGTGTTTAGCTCCAAAAATAACTTTCCTGACGTTTCTACAGAATCCAAATATATGTGAAAGTGGAATTGCACAAGAAAACATTTCATCATCACCAAGCATTGCTCGACGTGACGCAAATCCCACGTTGAAATTTTCATTCATTGATACAACTGTGTCCCCAGTTGCATTTAGTGTTACATTCCTATATTCGGGCTGATCGGTTGTGTCCTTCGCAAACATCATTGATGGACCAGCTGATCTTGAATAATCGTCGCTGTATCTAGCAAGACCCAATATTGTTGTTGCAACATCAACGTCTTTCTGGATTGATTCAATATTTTTTCCGTCAATCATATACGTGGCACTGTCAAATAACGCCATAATGCCATTATTAACAAAACCAACCCGATCAGCAATTCCATAATCTGTATTATATGCTTTTAAAAGTCTACCTTCAACCTCAATAAACGCCTCGGCAGGTAAGAAATATCTACTTGTATCCTGAACCTGAAGTTCAATCCTCCCACGTTGATCTGGAATTCGAGCGTCATAAGAATAATATTGATAATCACGCACAGACTCATCTTTGAGTACTGGTGCGTCCATGTCAAATGCTGGATCATATATGCGCTTGAACATCTTTATTATAATTATTATCGTCTAAAACGAAGACCACTTCCTGCTATCAGACTAGCGGTTATATTTTTTTCTTTTTCTGACATTGGTACACTAGCCAACTCTGCTAGTTTTTTTTATTCGCAGCTTGATTTATTATTTTACTAATATTTGCAGGCATTACTTCAGTGCTAGGTAATTTTACTGGTTGAGGTGTTTGTCGTATTAATCGTGCTAGTCTATCCTTGATTGCTGAGAATGCTTTACTAGCAACATCACCAACAGCACCAATACCTTTTTCACGAACAACATCAATAGCTTTCATTCCCAGTTGCTTTGCAATCGGTATTGCTTTTGGGGCTATCCTTCTAAATAGACCCTGATCAACATCACCTAGTCCATCTCCGTAGGTCGTTTTGTATACTGGTAATCGTGAATTTATTACCCTGACCATGGTTGGTCCACGTTGAGTACTATGTACGATCATTTTATTATAGTAACTGCATTTAATTATTACTCAATCACTGTGGTAGTCATCGGCAATTTCATTAATGAGAGACCGATACACATTAATATCCATGATACCGCCTGTAAATAATCGTTTACAAATATCAGCTGCTTCATTAATTATTTCTGGAGAATTATTACCAGCTCGTTTTCCTCCGATGAGGATTTCTAGTCGTTCAACATCGGCAAGGACGTTATTAGGACAAGTAATAAGGTCACTTCCCTGAGTAGTAAATCCACTTCCACTTGTGTTGCCAGAAGAGGTGTCTGACGGCCAATATTCTTCTTCCTCCTCTTCCTTTTTGCTTGGCTTCTGTTGTTTTGGAGATTGTGGCAATGGTATTCGTGATTTTGGAGATTGTGGCAATGGTATTCGTGATTTTGGAGATTGTTGTTTTTGTTGTTGTTGTTGTTGTATTTGCTGTATTATTTGTTGCGTTGATGGTGGTGATAATTGTTCTTGTTGTGCAATATAGTTATCTACCTTTTTTTATAGTCATTATATTTTGGATCGTCGTTTTGAGCTTGATTAGCGCTATAGTATATGCGATATATCCATTTGTGCCAAGTATCCTCACTTACGGGATCATCAGCGAAGTCAGATTTTAAAAATTGTTTTCGATCATAATAACCTCTAATAGCAATCTCAATTAATTTTAAATCTTTGGCTTTTCTAATAAAATTAATAGCTTTTTCGGTAAACTTATCGACCAGATTAACCCTGGCTCTTGCTTCTGATTCTTTTTCTGATTCCGGTATACGATCTTTTATATCACATATTTCAACACGAGCTTGGTCAATACCTTCAAGTATTTCTTGCATTGGTTGAGCAGCAGCTATTTCGGCTGGAAGTTCTCGTAGAATCTTCTTTGTTTTTTTAGTTCTTTCTGCTATTTTTCCAGTTGCTTCAGCGGTTGTCTCTAACGTTGGAAGAAGACCTTTAGTAGTTTCTGTAATAGGTTTAAATAATTGTTTTGTATCCTCTTCAAATTCAACATGAGATTCCTGACGTGATTGTAGTTGTTGCTTAACAGAATCATGAACAGGTAAATATTTTTTCATTGCCTCTAATCGCTCTCGAGCTAATTTAGCTCAGTGTGGTTCTCCAATATTCATTATTGAGAATATTTATACTGACTGTTTAATTTATAGCAGCAGGAAGGGTGAAAAACAACCAAAATTACTTGACCCGTCGAGTAAACTAAACTCACTATAAAATAAAACAAAAAATCAACAATAAAATAACAAAAATAACTAACCCAAACGATTTATTATCCGTTTTCAACCGTACGGAAATAGTCTCGGTTAAAGACTTTGGTTTAGAGTTATTGACATTGTTTTTTCAGCCTTCGTAGGAACCTTATGTTTTAAACAAATGACGATTCAGACAAGTGGTCTGTTCACCCTTCCTGCTGCTTCTCCTATTTCATAAGGTTACTAGAACCAGATAATTTTCTGCATTTAAAAAATGATCACGTTTTGTTCTGGAGCGTCGTCATTTCTATTTTAATTTTCGTTGTGCTGTCTTATTCAAGGAGTAGCAGAAATGCTTATATCACACTGTAGATATATTTTTTGACTTGTCCTAACTTAACATAACACAAAAATATCAACCATAGAACTTTGAATTGCGTAATAGAATGAAATTTATCCATACAGAGTGAGAAATTAATTATAACAATGTAATTACAGATGAAATTTTATAAGGAAAAATAAATCGGAAATAGACTATGTCACCAATGACTGGTCACTTTCGTGGATTATTAATGTTAAGCATCCATGGGTTGCACATAGCATATTGATCGCCTGAGAAGTCGTGGAAGAGAGAGTTTGTGTCGTGTATCAGGGACCCAAAGGGGCAAAACAGGGGCAAAACATACACTTTGTCACAACGTACAACAACGTGTTACAATGTCCAGGCGTGATTCAGATAGTGACATTATTTAGCGACATAGTTTAATTATTGTGCGTTTACTTGTATTTCGTTTGAGTTTACTTCTATTTAGTTAGGATGATCTCAACATCTTTTCTTTCTTTTTTAATGCCAGGTTAATAATGAAACTAGTACAAGTTGCGTTTTTATGCATGACTGTCTGCTCTCGCACGCGGATTCTTATTACCACAAATTGGTTTCGGTGGAGGTTTTGGAGGATTTAGTGGCATATTTGGTATGTTTTCTACAACGCACGACTCTTCTTTCCAACGTCTTATTCATCTCTCTCTCTCTCTCTCTCTCTCTCTCTCTCTCTCTCTCTCTCTCTCTGTGCCATCGTTATATCTCTATTTCTAAGTATCTGTGTATCTTTGTTTGCTTCTCTCCGTACCTTTTTCTTTTTCAATCTGTTTTTGCCTCTGTCAAAAGTTTAGTTACTATCCCTATCTCTGCATCATTTTCTGTTTCTCTCCTGTCTCTGTTTCTTTTGCAGCGTGTGTATGTCACTGTCAGTGTTTTGTCACTATTCATGTGTCCATGTCTCTGTCGCTGTACCTTTGTCTGCTTCCGCTCCCACCCCTTCTCTCTCTCTCTCTCTCTCTCTTGTAAACACTTTCAGTCCTTGCCAGTGCCACATAAATACGAGAGGTTGATTTGAGAGATATAAACTGCTTATAACTATAACTATAACTATATATATATATATATATATATATATATATATATATATATATATATATATATGTGTGTGTGTGTGTGTGTGTGTGTGTGTGTGTGTGTGTGTTAAATATAACTCATTCACGCAAACAGTGAACGATAGGCACATGAGTTGAAAATATATAAAATATTCAAGAAATCATTTTAGAATAAAAGATAATTCAAACAAATTAACACTTCACCCATACCTGCATAAATACCAAGTTAACATTTTATTTGTCCGTGTATGTATGTATGTATGTATATATGTATGTATGTATGTATGTATGCATGTATGTATGTATGTACATTCATCCATAATAATAATAATAACCATCCAATATTCGTTATAATTCTAATATGTATTCTATAAGCATGTAAATACGTATGATAATAAAATATTTAACTGGATTGAATAATAGCTTTATTTCAAACTTAAATCCATGGGCAGAGAAAACACTTATAAGGTAAATAGAGGATCTCAAATGGGTAACGATTTAATATTGAATTTATGAAACGAGTTGAATAATGTCCATATTTTGGGAGCCTTGGCGAGCAAAAGCTGGAAATTATTTAACGAGTTTCATAAATTTAATATTAAATCATTACCCATTTGAGATTCCTTTTATCACATAGTTTTATTTCAGTAGAAAATATTTAGATAGAAAGAAGAACGAATAATTTCGTTCATTCTGACAGACGCTGTACCTTTCATTTGTTGTGCGTAAAAGATAGTCCCAAACAAAGTTGAAATAGTAAAAGTATATTATACATTTCTGATAACTATAAATCAAAGAATAATCGTCCATCCAAATTTTACAAAAGACAAAACACTTGTCAACAAATTGTCCAATGCGTGTGATGTCACATTGTTTGATACGGTTCACAGTATCGGTTTGAGTTGGCCTACACAATACAGTGACAGCGTTTACGTTGAGATTCCAATCACAACTAAATATTACATAGTTGCGATATTTTTGTGAAAAGATTACTGGATGCAGAAATACACATATTTACTGAAATGTATTTGTGACCGGATATTTGCAGTATTTGATTTGGAACATTAGATTGTACAGAAGACGTAAACAAATCTCTTTTTTAGTCGGACTTGCATCACATATTTACTGCGTAAATATTGTGGTTGGATAAAGTTCTGTCAGTTGGGGAGACCGGTTTATGTCTACATTCTTCTGTGAACGAAGATGAGTTTACTTACTTCAGTAAGTTCACATTTAAACCAAGCTGTTATATAGGATGGACTCCATGCTACAGATATACCGCCCATCCATCCCCACCCCCACCCTCGTTATCATCTAAGCAATACCGGTAGTTTTACTTGTTGTTATTGTTCTTTTCTTGGGGGTTTTGCCATTTTTCATGTTATGATATGTTATACATGACATAACAAACCCCTGTTGGGGGGGGGGGAGGGGGTAAATTGGCAATATTGAAACAGACGAGACTATATTTTCCTAATTCTCTTTCGCAAGTCGAATAAAAAAATGGCGGCCAACAAATGTTCAATGAACACAAAAAATTCCTGAAGGCGGGGTTAAAAAAGTTTTCCCACGATCGCAGCCAATCAGTAAAGAGAATACTGCAGAATAATTTCATGGCCTTACTTGGACCAATCAGAATAACATAAAGTGATATGTTCACATGTATAATATCAAAAATATGAAACTGCACACACTGTAGGCAAGGTGCACCGACTATGTGATAATAACAGCAATTTCACCGAAAATATAAAGAGAAAGCTATTAATAAAAGAATTTGCTTCAATGATCAATGGTTGATTAACTATCAAAGCATAAAAGTGAAACACTTCTTTCAAATTGTTTTATTACTTCTAGCCATTATATATTTCTTGTAAGTTTAGTTTTCATGGTCATTTCTCGTTTGACTTCTTAGTGTGGATCAGTTTAAGCATTATATGGTCCTATCCTATGTTCTTACGTCCGGTCAATTTAAGTATTATATGGTCCTGTCCAATGTTCTTACGTCCGGTCAATTTAAGTATTATATGGTCCTGTCCCATATTCATACGTCCGGTCAATTTAAGTAATTTTATTGCAATGGTGGATGTTCTTGACTTCGGTTAATTTAAGTCATTTTATTGCAATGGTTGATGTTCCTCCCGTGAATCAGTTTACATTATTATATAATCCTCTTCGATGTTCTTACTTGTAATCAACTGAAATTAACATATAGTCATGATTTATTAACTTATTATATTGTTCTGTTTTCTTTTGCACATTATAATTATCACTAGTATGTCTTAAATCCTTATTCCCGCACTCCGAAAGTACCTAAGGTTTTTCGATCCAAGTTTATCCACGGTTTTGACAATGCATTGCAACAAATATTTCATTAACCATTGCACTCTACCAGCAACTATAATGATATTTTGAGGTATTTTTTCACAACGAGTTGGTATTGTCCTAAAAGTCAAATGTTCCAAGAGTTCAAGCACAATTCTTGGAAAGGTTTTCCATTCATTATAAAAAAAACAATAGCCTGACCTATGCGACGCATTTCATATTAAGACATGTTATGTATTGTATTGCATGGGAGAAGGTGTATCGTATACCATTTATCCTGACCTACCATCCAAACAACCCCAAAATAGGTAACATAGTCTGGAAACACTGGTCCATCATGGAATCGTGTGACACACTCAAGTTAATCCTCCCGAACAAACCAGTAGCAGCCTACAGGAGACTAAATATCCTCAAAGACATCCTAGTCCGGTGATGCTAATGCCAATCACTAACCAAGACCACCCTAGTAAAGCTGGCCCCTGTGGCGATAAAAGGTGCAAAACGTGTCAGCAAAAGATAGAGACCAGTACATGTTTAGCACAGCGACCAGCGAAACACTGAACATACATGGCCCAAACAAAATGTTCAAAACAGGGAATGCAATTGATCTTAAAACATGTAAGATCTGTAGTCTTCAGTATGTCTCAGAAGCAGAAAAGTTACACAAAAGGATCAACCTTCACATACCTGATTAAATGACAAAGAAGCTGTACAGAAGTCCAGTTACAGAACTCTTCTCTTTACATGGTCACAATGTCAGTGATGTAACACTTATTGCAATTGCTCAAAACCCAAACTGGAACACCGAAGCCAGAGAGGAAAGGAATCTTACTGGATACGCTTCCTTAAAACATTGAAACCAAGCGATTTAAACCAAGAAGGCTACAGAACGAAGGCCACGTACATATAAAATCATCTTTTTGCAGTCGGAACATTTTGCTTTAAATAATTCTCTCAATTGTTTATTAGTCAACCAATAATCTAATTACTACTAACACAATCAAATATCCGGGACATAATTTACGATTACGCAAATTTTCATAAAAAAGGTGGAGATATGGCACTTCAATTTCTAGACCAAAATAAAATAATTTTCAGC
>JAECUM010084977.1:0-11633 GCA_016617855.1 Megalonaias nervosa | reverse complement strand
ATATATATATATATATATATACATAAGTGCAAGACATTCTTACTACATACAAATTACAAATTGCAAATTACAATTTTAATCGAACGTCACAACTCCTTTCTGCTGCCAACGCTTTGTATAATTCTTCCCAGCATCCAGTACCAATGATATCCCAGTCCCTCTAATCCTTGTTTTACATTTATTGTCTGGATTGGAGTGCCGTGACTAATAAGCGTCATTTACAAGCAAGTCGCTCACCTTCTTCATGCCCGGAGGTTAATATGATGTAATCCTCACACACTTAAGCATCTTCGCTAGCCAAATTCCGATGTGATAACCCTATCTACACCTTGGCGTATCGAGCAGATATTTCTTTGCTTCGGGTCTGTGAATTTCATTGGATGAGACGGCAAGCCACAGCATCCAATCAAAATCAAGTTATTCAAATTTGAATACTGTTCTTTCATGATCGAGACAAAGGGAGCACACAACTTGAATGGGCTGATAAATAAGCAATTTTCCACTGCCGCTCTGTGTTTGCACAAATACCTTTCACTCAAATACACCTATAATGGCTTCCATCTGGTACATAGTCATACTTTCGATGTTAAACTTACAAAGTATCCTTCTGAGGTCAATTGCCCCCACCATTTTCGGCCGATGTACAATGCACCACACTATTAGTTAGTTGGCATTACATACTAAGGGAGGCAACTAATGAAATCCAATAGGTGTCGCTAGGACAAAGTACCACTGTATCTGTTCAATCCGCCAAGGTGTAGATAGGGTTATAATATCGGAACCTTGGCTAGCGAAGACCATTGAGTTGCCAATTACTAATACTCAGCATCACCTCTCAGTCCTAAAAATGCATAAATTTAGCGACTTCATCGAAATTCAGTATTTAAGGAAGCTTCTAAAAACCAGGCAGATAGATTCAGGACTTCCTTGATGAGGCACACCGTAGAAAAGTATATTCCCCTTTCTGTGTGTTTTCCGGCTCATTTACATCTTTGCCTACTTTGGTTTGATTACTTAAGACAAATTTCTTAACCGATTCTCTATGCATCTCCATTTACCTTATATGCAGTCTTTAGCGGTGACATTCTTGAGATGAATTTTTTATAACTTGTTCTCACTTTCTCGCCTGTGATGTTGCAAACAAACAACTTTAAAATCAGAAGGTTGAAAAAGTTCTTAAATGAGCCGGAAAACACAGAAAGGGGGAATATACTTTTCTTTAAACGAATATCTTATTTACAGAGAACGAGACATCACAAATAAATCCTGTTTTCATCTCTTTTGTTTTCACATGTGTACCATACATTCCGTATTTCTAACGTGCAAATCAAATGTAGAGGCGATCTCATACTTTTGCCGTCTGCTCAAACTGAGCTATGAATGAAAGCCAAGGCAATATAGAAAGGATGCTTCCTTACACTATTCCAACCCGCTCAGCGACCCATTTTACAGATTTTTGTGCGGGTCTGTCTCTGTAATAGAGAAATTTATATTTATTTCATTGTCAGAGGTAATGTAACGTGTAAGAGGCGACCAGCCGACCTGGATTGTGCTTTGACTCAGAAGTTTAAAACACAGGTGACTGATGCGAGTTTAATGTTGAAAAAAGCAATAACCTGAAGGGGAAAAAAAATCATACTTAGCGGCAATATTACCTCAGATTACCACCATGATCTTTTCTGACATAGGACCCTGTCTATCAAACTATAAAAAAGAGACTCACCGTAAAGCGTATGTTATTTACAGAATTACATTTCGTAAAACAGCAAAAGAAAAGTGCATTATTTTTTTTTCTCTCTAGTAAAGAAAATAATGCGGTTATTTACAGGTGGG
The DNA here is from genome assembly GCA_016617855.1 of Megalonaias nervosa. NCBI lineage: Eukaryota > Metazoa > Mollusca > Bivalvia > Unionida > Unionidae > Megalonaias > Megalonaias nervosa. The sequence continues at coordinate 9,800 of JAECUM010084977.1, read as the reverse complement.
TAAAAAGGGAGCTAGTAGGAAACATCGCCCATGTAATCAGTGTGTTATCACTGGGGTTTTTTTTACACTTCTGGAGGGGAATATGAACGAATGAATGAATGAATGAGCTAAAAATGAAAAAGTATTATATAGTTAAAGCTAATTAATGAGAGAAGGGGTATATGTGTTCTAACAAACACGCTTTCTTAGAAACATCCTCACTTATAAACTAATATATCTAATTTGCCACCAAATTTTCTGTTGGCGAAGATCACAGAAAATAAATAAATAATTGTAAAAAAAAATACATTTCTTAGGGATTGCTGTTTATTATTCAGGGACATTTGCCTGTCATTCACAGCCTCAAAAATTACTCTTTTAGGAATCATGAATCACATTGTGAAAAAGGTGACACAACATGAACTTATTAAAAGTAACTGCAAACAAACGTAAGGGTACCGATGACATTTATTATATGGTTTACTGTGCAATGCAATAGCTCATTTTTCCATAATACGAACAAGCAGAAGAAAATTTGACTGACTCGTATTAAACATTTACAATCTCTTTTAAAAAAAAAAAGGGTAAACCCCATTTAGATTCACATTTGCCTTATAGCGTACACTTAACTACCGCTTTTACAGGTCACTCACATATCTCTGTTCAACGAGGGTATTATGCAAAAGCTGCCAGTAGATTCCCGTGGTTCATTCCGGTTGTATCCTTCACCAAATGTATTGGCTGCCATGTGTAACTTATCGTGTGCTGAAACATGGCATTAAACCCACAAAACCTACCCAAACATTTGTTATATATTATCCAAAATAAATCCATGTGCATCAGCTGTCTTGTATAGTATGTCTGTTATCGACAAATGTCTTCTGTCTGCTCTCGACAGAAGTCTGTAGTATGGTAGCATGTCAACCTTTAGGAAATAAAATAGTCATTATCATACCCTAAAATAGAGGTCATTTCACGTCAATAAATTAAATCATTAATATTACAAGTGTGTCAATTTTCAGACTTGATTATTCACTTTAGAGACCGTTCCGGTGGCCTAAGTGGTTAGAGCATTCGCCTCGGATGCGGGAGGTCGCGGGTTATAACCCCCTCTGGGTCATACCAATTAAAAAAAGGTACCAACAGCTGTCTCGCTATGCGCTCAGCATTAAGAGGTTAGTGTTAGGACTGGTCGATCTGGTGTCAGGATAATGTGATTGAGTGGGACATGATGCTACATGTCTGCGGCATGATGCCCCAGTGCTAGACATCACTATAAACTGCCACAATGCAGACATCGTAGCTATATGACTGAACAATTGTTAAAGCTACGCCAAAAATCCAAATCACACACTCACTTCTATTAGATAACCATAGCAAATGTAATACACACATACACCCTATATATATATATATATATATATATATATATATATATATATATATATATACACGCCTATCTATGTTGGCTCGAGTACTTGGAAGCAGTGGCGTACTAGGCGGGGGAGGGTGCGGTCCATCCCGGGTGTTGAAATACCAGTACAAGTTTTCAAACCAAATGAAAAGTTCGCCAAAGTCAGTGGCGTCACTAGGGGGAGGGTGCGGACCGCACCGGGTGACACCATCAGAGGGGGTGACACCAAAATGACTGTCTATAAAATTTTGAATTTTTGTGCAGGAAGGAGGTCCATGGGGGTGACACCATGAATTACCGCACTGGGTTACACCAACCCTAGTGACACCACTGGCCAAAGTAAAAGTTATTTCCAATTTGCTTATGACACAACTGTACCGTTTAAAAATCTACTTGCAAACATATATTTTGTGTTTACGTTTTAAAATTATTTGTGGGTGTGCCAAAAGAAGAATCATCCCCGGGTGCCAAATAATTTAGGTACGCCCCTGCTTGGAAGCTGTCTGTTTAATTTCTCACAAACTTTCAGCTTATTTTGAGAGGGTTTTCAGGAAGAAAAAGAATCATGATAAAATGTGATGGTGTTATGTAAATGTGTATTACACCATGAAAGTAGTCCATGTTGGTACCTCCGAATAAAAGCCTTTATTATTATTATTGTGTATATATATAGCCTATTCCACATGTCCTCAGTCTATCACAATTCTTGACTTCTTGAGTAACATGTTAAATGCCCTTTTTATATCAACCGACTGGTTTTAAAATCCTGACCAGAATGTATAACTCACATTTCTCCTTATGTATACCCCCAACCCCAACCGCAACTTCCAAACTTATAATTCACCAAAGTTATTTCACTGGTTTCCCTCTCAAGAAAGCCCACCCTCTTATCACAGGCCAGTCTGTAGAACACACGGTACCAATGGTATTGAAAAATGGGAACCAGCCTAGAAATGGGTGAACATTAAATAGAGTATATGTACAGTTCACCATGGCAGGTTGTCTGTCCGGTGTTAAGCTTTATCAATCAATCACTGTGTCAGGTATTTCCAAATCTCTAATAGCCAGTATATTTCCCATGAAAAAACCACTTACACTGATTTTGTTCGATCATTAAATTACATAAATATATATTTAATATTTTTGTAATTAGAAATATCTCTTTTGTGTATATCACAATGGTAATTTTTCATAAATCGACGAGTACGTGAACAATATTTGTTACTTATAGAAATAAACTCCACTTTTATCCACGATCACGCTGTCTGATAAATGTACTTCTTTCCGAGATAGATCGAATTATGTACTAGGAATAGTTATGCAGATATGCGAAGACTGAAGTTTCATTACCGTTAAATCTAGACCGAGCATTCCCACATGGATCAAAATTAAGTTGTTCAAATTTGAACACTGTTCCTACTTGGTAGAGACAAGGGGAGCACACAACTTGAATGGACTGATAAGTAAGCAATTTTCCACTACCGTTTGTGTTTGTACAAATATCTTTCACTCAAATACATCTGTATTGGCTTCCCTCTGGTGGTAGTCATACAATCGATTCGAAACTTATACAGTCGCCTTTTCATAGGTATCACGGTACAAATTGTTTTTCCATATACCTCAATACTATTGTTTTGTGAAATAAATATACTTTCTATCCTACCTCAGCATGCATGTCACACACTGTCATAGAGAACAATGTTAGATTGTCAATTTGACAAGGACAGAACCAGGTACTCCAATGCATTTAAGAGAGATAACTCTGCTGGAACTAGACGGGGTAAAAGTTATCTAGTCACACCAGACACATTTTCAGTCATGTGTACCTCATTTTAAAAAAAATCATAAAAAATACAAAATGTGATCTAGATATGAATTAACATAATCTCACATGTTGCCAAGAGGATCAACTTTTTTAAAGCCTAACAGAAAGTACAGCTCTTACATAATGCACCAATCACAGCTAGTTTTGTTGTTTATTTCTGAATACAATGTTCCCTACACCTTAAGCTCCGCCCACCTGGGGTTGTACAATTGGTACCGTTATACCTTTTAGGTCAGTTGCCTCCACCATTTTCGGCTGATGTACAATGCACCGCTGTTAATATGCTATAGGTTAGTTGGTATTACATAGTAAGAGAGGAAACTCACGAAATCCAATAGATGTCGCTAGGACAAAGTACTAAAATATCTGTTCGATCCGCCAAAGTGTGGATAGAGTTATCATATTGAAATCTTGGCTAGCGAAGATGATCGCTGTCCGACACGGATTTGAATTTTGAGTTTGCGCCCAACGTTCATCCTGTTATTTCTGCGTGGTTTGGAACGCATTTTTACCTGTCACGTGTACATATGGTCGTGTTGCATTATCCAGAAATAAATGAGGGTGGGCTTTCATTGTGTTCATACGTTTAATGCTTGATAACAAAATACTGATGAATCACACCGTTGTAGAAGCTATCATATCTTACAAACCACAACGAGAAGTTTGGTTTCCTGACCCAGCACGGAATGCAGCCTCAGATAAAATATGATCCGAAGAAGATACTGGACAAAAGATAATCGGTAGATTTACCGTAGGTACGTGTAACGATTGTCTTCGTTTGTGTCGACGACTAGTTATTCATCCGGCCGAATTGGATTTTCTCGTCCATGATTATGTACGCAAAGGAGTATTTGTTTTTAAAACTGATATTAATTTACTAGGAGTATAAAATTCTCGGGCATATCGTCAATTATTTACGACGAAGAATCGCCGCAATACACACATGTAGGATTTTCATATTGAAGCAGTGGTCAGTCAAAATATTTACAAGATTTATAGGTTACTGCGTTTGTATGGGAAAATCTGAACGAGTTTTTCTGCACGACCTTGGGAATGTAGTATTAATCCGAGAAATAAGAGCACGAATTCATAGTTTTACATACAAATACAGTGACCTGTTTATTATATACTCATTTTGTTTTTCTCCCTAAGGATTAATAATGCGCAAAAAAGAATACGCAAAAAGAAACAAAGTAATTGACTTTATGCTGTTTTCCAAAATAAATACACTACCGTACATTCATCAAAACACAGTAACAATATTAACGCGCACATAGCACCGCCCAGCGACTTTTGAAACTTCGTCGCGCGCTCGACATTAATTTCGAAAAAGAATTGTCATTTTGGTCTACTTAAAAATTGAAATTTAGAGTCATACTGCGAATGAATGCGCATTACATCAACTTTTCCAGTCGGTCTAGAATTGATGGATTTTTTTTTCTGTCAATTCTACTCAATTCTGCTTTTCCGCTTGTGATGGACTGGATTTATTAGCTATGTCAATTCCGCCCGAAGTACATGTGATTTGCTCAGGGAAGGACCCGCCTTCAATTAGTTGCATGAGTGTTTTTGTTCTGTCCTTTATTGTTTGGGATCATTATGTGGGGGAAAATATTAACTCTTTTAATTGAAATCGTGAAAAAGACATTATGGAATATAACACCATTTCCTTCTGAATGCAGTAAGGACAATATGATTGGAAATGTAGTCAAAATTACAGTACAATTTCGCGCTGAGTAATCAAGTTTTAGAACTCGTGATATAGTTCATGTAATTTGGATATTGCAGAACTAAGAAAGTAGATTTTGAGGAATTCACGATGCAAAATTTTAAGTATATGTTTTTGCCGTTCGTATTTCCAGCTAAAGAAGACATGTTTATGCCTTGTCACTTGCATGCTCTTTATAGGGACCCTCGCTATGTAATGACCTGCATTGCTTCTATCGCTAGCCTAAATCCGAAACAATGTATCAAACAAATTAACGCAGAAAATTAAAAAAAAACAACAACAAAAAAACCAAAAAAAAACCAAAAAAAAAAAAACAAAAACAGCTGATGTGTGACAAGCCATTCAACCCGCGGAAATAAGAATTCTTCGTCGTCTTGGGTTATTGGCTGTGAGACCCTTGCTTTTCCACCAAAACCTTCAGTTGCATTTTTTCTCGAATATAGTACTTTAACTTATAAAATGGTACGTTCTGACATATAGGTGATAGCCCTTGGCCTCAGTATGCTTTTCTATGCTATTTTTATGTACCCCAGAGAGCACTGGTCATAGTATGAATCATTCCATTTACGAAAAGTTATGAATATTTCTCCTAAATAACTGTTTAAATGATCAGAGTGGTATTTTTAATACTGCGTCTCCCACGTTTGTTGTGGACATTGCGAATATATGTTCATACATTACAATTAAATTTTAAAAATAAAATTATTTTTTAAATTTATATCAGTAACGCCTTTACATGACCCGTGTGACTTGTACTAATGTAGATGAAATTTACCACAATGGTGTCTATATCGAAATTAGCTAAGACGATGTCTGTAGCGACTGAAGGTCGTCATTTGAGACTTTAGTCACCGCGACTTTTAGCCATTGGAAGTAACAAATTATGAACGTGATATGGATATAAATTTGCTTCATGAAACGAACAAAGCGTTGTACACAACAGTGGTCAACACTATGTCGAGTACCATCTTTATGTTGTCGGTGAGTTTTACACGGCCAGAATTTAATGTTGTTTTTCGTAACGCAATTGAAGGTCCGCCAGGTCGTATACTGGAAATAGCATTAATGTCTCTGCGTGTGTAGTAGCTTCCCACGAGATCGCAGTTTTTGTGGTATCTTGGTACTCGGAGGTTTTCGGTATTTTCTGCATAGCGCCACCTATCGTGTACTTATCCTGTCTGTATACACTACATGACCATAAGTTACTGGTTCTGCATGACCAATAGCAGCAGAGAGGGTGAACCCTACAACTTTGTAGAGACCTTATTTTTGAAAATTAAGGGTTCCCTGAAAAAAATAAATTTTTGTCTTAATAATGAAAACTTCTTTAATTGACCAGATTTTTTCACAATCTGGTCACGTGCGTATGTCATTCACCCTCTCTGCTGCTACCTTGATAAAATCAAGACCAAAGATTTTATCTAAACCTACACGATACCTTGATCTTGGATCGTGTAAATTTATCGTTATAAATCCAAACGGAACAGCTTGTGCTTTTGAAAAGAAGTTTTTAAATTTAATCATGTCCATGTCGCCTGAACACCAAAAGTATAATAAATATTCTGTAGAGTATAATTATCTACTCCATTAAATACAACTAAAATATTGCAGTTGTCTCTGATTACTTTTGGAATTTGTGTATATCTCTGAGTAACATAAATCACATCCGTGTTTTTATGTCTACCTCGAGAAAATATTCTAGCTGGATTTGATTGTTTGTCTAGCATAACATCATCATACACTACTAAATTATTAATGAATCCATCTAGATCATCTACAGATGGTGCTTCATCAATATCGGTTATAAAATCAATAATATCATTTCCATCCAGTAGTTTTGCATTTTTATTAAAATCCTTAAGTACTTCATAACACCTCTGATCATCTACAGATGGTGCTACTAAATACAGTTTGTTCCACTTGAGCCATCGCATTATCAGATTAAGCAGTAATTGCGTCTTCCCACTTCCGGACGGACCTATTATAATCATTCTGATAGAATTCGGAAGCCCTGGATGGTGTTTTACTGGTTCTTGTTTTCGTGTCGCAGAAAAGTCAATTATATCCATATAATAAATAATATGAGTCTATATTGTGTTCGATGCAGAGCACCTACCGATACTACTGAATTAACAACAATAACAACAAGAAATAAAAGACGTGCACTTACAGGCAAGTGTGTGAAATGTGGCACGAAGAAATACAAATTTGTCAAAACAAAGACAGGTGGTGATATCGCTGCTTCGTTAGGAAAATTACCAGGAACTCCATGGGCTAAATATCCCAGTGAGAAACATTTACCCGGATATAATTATTGTGGTCCTGGAACTCGTCTCGATATCAGACTCGATGATCAAGATCAACCAAAACCAGGAGAGTATCCAGTAAATAAGATCGATCAAGCGTGTCACGTTCACGATGTCGCGTATAAAAGTAAGGATTTGCAACACCGACATCTCGCGGATGTGAAATTGATTCACGCGTTAAATTCTATACCTAATAAATCTCTCAGAGAAAAATTAGCTAGTTTTCTAGTAAAAACTGCTATGAAAGGTAAACTAGTGTTAGGGGCTGGTAATTAATTATATAACTATCATAATGGAATCTGTTTATTATTCCCCGAGAGGATTTTGGAGAGGTAAAGCAGCGATTGGTAAACTCGCCGAAGCAGCAAAAGTTTCACGTGATGTCGCTGCTCATGGTTAGCACGACAGGCAATATGGCAAATCTTCCTAAGTCCACCTAAAAGAATTCATTACGCGCATTTTGATGTTAGTGTCCCTAATGAAGTTCATCAAGCAGATATTTTGTTTTTACCACACGATACCATTAAAACACGTGGACGAAAATCACGCACATACAAATACGCGTTAACTGTCGTTGACATTGCGAGTAGATATAAAGAAGCGGAGCCATTATCAACGAAAACAACATCCGAAGTTGCATCTGCGTTCGAACGAATTTATCATCGAGGTGGTCTACGATGGCCAAAACTACTACAGGTTGATCCTGGTAAAGAATTTCTTGGAGTAGTATCAGCGTTGATGAAGAAACGTAACGTTAAAATCAGACGAGGACATACTGAAATTCATCGTGATCAGGCAATCGTTGAACGATTTAATAGAACACTTGCCGAGCGGTTATTCGGATACCAATACGCAAAGGAAATATCTACTGACTTTAAAGATAGATCTCGTGAATGGGTTGCAAGATTACCGAGTGTGATAGCTGCGTTGAATAATGAAATTACTCGTGCAACTTCCATGAAACCTTCTAATGCGATCAAAAAAATATATATACCAATACAACGACGTGAATCTTTCTCTCAACCAGTATTAGGTAATGTAACTAGATATTTATATGAACCTGGCGAACTTGAAGGTGGTAAAAAAAGAGCAACCGATCCTATCTGGAGCGTGACTACACATAAAATTTCTAGCGTAGTTAGATCCACTGGAAGACCTGCCATATACAGACTAGATTCTACTGCCCCTCAGCGTGGATTTGTACGTGAACAATTACAAGTAATTCCTGAGGATACGCAATTACCACCAAGCTCAATTTTGTAAACATCCAGAGCCTCGACGTCGATTACACTCAAGACAAGTCAGCATTACATTATCACGTATATGACCGAGATCACTATTAATTCTGTCTACGGTAAATTGTCTTGAATTCGAATACTTCCATGACATATTACAGCTGCAACTTGCGCAATGATTATTTTGTATTTGTTTTAGTTTTATAATAAATTCAACATCAATATCAAAATCACGATTATTTTTTTTTGTCACACTGCTTATAACCAGATAGTTTTTTTTCTTATTACGTCATTATTAACAATTTGATCGTTATCTTCTATAAAATTCATAATAACCCTATGTAGTTGAGATATTCTCCTGACTCGAGATACGGCGAGATAGACTAAATTTGACCACTCGATCCTATCATCTACAATCCAGATTTTAGTATCAATTATAGTTAATCCTTGTGACGAGTGAATCGTTATAGCGTATCCTAACGTCCACGGCGATTTATTCATACTCAGCGCATTCTCAACGACATTAATATCGACTAAAACAATATCATTCAGTACAAGATTTTGTACTCGGACATTTTCAGCGTCTCCACCTGGTATTTCAGCTTCAATATTCTGTCGTCGAGTATCTGAGGGGCGATAACACAAAGGTACAGGTAACGTTGGAAACTTTTCTTTATGTAACGTAAATAATTTCCTTTGCAGTTCATCACGAACTATCTTTCTACTCGCGACTATCAAATCAGCGGGATTCCATAAAGTCCAAAATTCATTCATAGAAGTCTCTGGAATTACTCCTCGCATTATCTCACATTGTACTCTGGTTGAAGTCTGATTAATTTTTTAAATTCCTTCAGGGGTTCATCGATAGCTCTATGGTCATCATTTATTTCTTCATAATAATTTACGTTATTCTTCAGCCATTCATGTGGAGACTGTCCAACAAAGGGTGGTGGTTGACCATGATCACCACACATAATCACAGCAGTATTCTTCAATAACAACCAATCAAGAAATGTTTTTAGTGTTTCTAACGACACCGTGCATATCTCGTCCCATATAATATACTTAGGTATATATTTTCACCCATCCGCGATGGGGTCCATGTATCTCCGCACCATCTAAAGAAACTATGGTATGTACATGATTTTACTCCTCGTTGCTTTATTTCTCTAGCAAGTTTATGTGTAGGTGTCAAAACAATTATATCTGAACTATTATTTATAAATAAATTAATTACACGAGTTGTTTTACCTGACCCTCCACACCCATTAAGATAAACAGTCTTATGTCTAGATACAGGATCGCACACAGA
>JAECUM010084976.1:0-10880 GCA_016617855.1 Megalonaias nervosa | reverse complement strand
ATATGCCACCTTGTCAACACTGGAAGGGTACCCAGTTGAACTGATCTTACCTCACTTCATCTTCATCTCTGCAAATGTCTACAAGCACCATGATTCGTAGGTGTGCTGGGCTTGATTTATACCATCTCTCCGATATCTTTGGGCAGTGCCCATCTCTGCCTATATTTGTATATCCCTATAATTAACTCTGCCCTTACCTTCATGTACCACCTTGCTCATGGACCGATATCATCCTTTCCTAACTCTACTGATATTCTCATCCTTTGACGTCCATAAGGTTATAAGGAATCTAGTTTTGGCAACCTTCTATTCTTCCACCAAGGATAGTTAGATACAGCTTGCATGACCTATCATAAAGGCCAAAACTGATGTTTGATGATGACATGTTTTGGTTTATATTCTGTGCTATGATGGATTTCATTCACCATACATAGTCTTGTGATCCTTGGAAGAAAACCATACTGGTACATGCATACCTTGAACAGGAAGGCCAGATTGGTGTATGTGTGTGTGTGTGATTTGGATTTTTAACGTAGCTTTAACAATTTTTCAGTCATATCACTATGATGTCTGCAGTGTGGCAGTTTATAATGATGTCTAGCACTGGGGTGTCATGCCGCAGCCCGCAGACATGTAGCATGATGTTCCACCCAGTCACATTATCCTGACACCAGGCTGACCAGTCCTAACACTAGCCTCTTAATGCTGAGCGCCAAGCGAGGCAGCCATTAGTACCATTTTTATAAGTCTTTGGTATGACTCGGCCGGGGATGCCAGATTGGTCAATTGTCTGCAAACACTCTTCCACCTGTTTTTGAATCCATGTCCACCTTTTGAGACTGGAAAACTGGAACAAAACCACCTCTCAAGGCATTTGACTAGACTCTGTGTTATTTATTGGATGTCTCTCCTATCTCTGTGTTATTTATTGGATGTCTCTCCTATCTTCAATTTATAGTGGTCTGTGATATGCCCATTCTTAAAACCCAGGTACCTTGAATTTTATGTTTGAATTTCAATCTGGCCCAAGTCACTGTATTATCTCGGGCTGCTAAAATCCATCGTGATATGGGGTTGTGATATAACCGTCATGTCCATGAATCCCTTGTTTGGTTAGTGTTCTGATTCTTGCTTTGATGCTAAGATTAGTTCCCTTCACAAAGGGCATAACGTTACTGTTCACGATATTTCCTTCTCCAGTCTCTCCCACACAGTTGTGAATCTTTATATTGAGAACCTCAGGTGAATGCTGTTTAAGTATTAAGTAACTCATCCGAAGGTTGGATGTACGGTCAATTATATGGTAATATTTAGGGCCACTCCAACACTCCATTCAGCCGAAGCGGATTAGAACCATATGCGCTGGTCATATCCAACCATACTACTGTTAGATCTCCTTGATTGAACCGAGAGTAGTACAAAAGTTTGGTGAGAGCAGCTGTGTGTTCTAAGTAACCCAAAATACACGGTATTCATCCCTTCTGTACTGATGTGTACTATGTAACCATTTTATGTCATATAGAGCGCCATTCGTCTTGCCTGCATTGAGAAGATCGTTTATGTCTTCCACGCCCAGTAAAGAAATAGTCCAGAAATGAATGAGGAGTTCGAAGTTTTCCGCTTTTACCGCAAGGCACCTTTCTACGTACTGGGATTTTTCTCCTTCCTCAGATTACTTGGTGTGGATGCCACAAACGTCTGAGTAGCTTAGGGCATTACCTGTACATTTTGTAGGTAGCCCACTACGTCCTAGCACAGAACTGGATATTGATTTGTGTATCACTTCAGGCACCTTATTCCATGTAGGTTCGGCTTATGGTCAACCCGTACCCAAGTCGTTTCGTACTCATAGAAATTGGTCGTTTCGTACCCAAGGTGATGGCCAATTCGTACCCATTTTTGTACAGTCAAACATACCGTATTGTCACATTTACCGCTCCTTCTCTAATTACGAACTATCTTTTGTCTAATAAACTGTTCCTGCCATAAACATTGCTTGAGTAAAGCATATGCGGGCAAAAAATTGTCCAAGCACTGATAAACAGTTGTATCGTTTTCACTGAATAATAGCATCTATATATAAAAAAAAAACAAAAATCACATTGCAATTAAAAAGGAAAAGAATACGTTGACCAGGTTTAAATGATTGAATAAGTCCTTTCTTTTGCAGTCGTTCAAATCGACAAACATTGCCATTTTCTTGGTTTTATTCAGTAATGGCTAACATGGCTGAAACAATTACAAATATTTAGCCACTAAAAGCAACTAGAAATTCGGCGATCTTTAAATAATGGGCTGAAAGCAAATAAAACGGTGTTGCTTAATTAAGTCTGTCGTCTCCAGTGACCAATACTGGTCTCAATTTCAACTTTTGTCGGCTGTTACTCCCTGGTTCTCAAACTGTAGATCCGGACCGCCAAGCCATTTTTATGTAGACTGCCGGCCGCAAAAACATTCTTGTGCAAAACGTTTGGACAATTTCACCGATGACGAGAAGCTAACAATTTAGTGACATAACTGAAATTCTGATATGAAATAACTGAAATTTGCGAGTGAAAATTTATTTTCATTGCTTGGCATAATCTGTTTTATTTTGTTAGTGGTTATATGTTTACAATAAACGACTCTAGTGTTGGGTACGAAATGACCATAGCATTGGGTACGAAACGACCATTGCTTTGGGTACGAATCAACTCATTTGGGTACGAAACGACTTGGGTACAGAATGACCTGCTTCGTATAGGTTCTATGGCGTTCAGGTTACCTGCAGCATTTCTTCGGGTACAATTATGTTGCAGGCCCGAGTTGTTCATGTCCACATCAGAGTGGGTATCACTTAGGAAATGTTCTACCTCCTCCTTATTGCTTTCCAGCGAGCCTGACCTTTCTTCTCCTAACAGAGTTGACTTAAACCAATGTCTATTGGAGATGGGTGCTGATCTCTTTTTTATTTTGCTTCTCCTTTCCTTTCTCAATTATTCAGCTGTCCTGGTACTTTTAACAGGTCTCTGAGTATGCTGCGCAGTTGCTGCAAACCCTCCATCTCTGTGTCATTGACTTTCTTAAAATTATTCCTCAATGATTTGAGCTCTAAGCCGATGTTTTGATCCCCGTGTTTGGTTTTGGTTCTACTGAGTGACATCAGCGTTTCTTTACAACTCCAAACCTCTCTTTGCAAAACATTATGCATGAGTATTGGTAGGACATGTAGATTTTCTCCACACTTGCCTGCAATGCGGCTTCTAGCATTTGAACCAAGTCATCGTCCAGATGTTTCAAGGACACACAGGTTGTTTTGTGGCATTGGATCCTCCACTTCTCATATTCTGGTGGTTACTAGGATATCTGACTCGAACTGGTGCCATACCTGCCACACCTCTCTGACTGTCAGTATCGTTCAAGTCTGTCTACCACATCCACATTATGTAGTCATCTTCAAATCTCACACGGAAAAAGTCTCCATAATGGTGACCAACCGCATCATCAGTGCTATCAAAACGCGTTAGAGACAAAGCTAATAAGCCACCAACACTGTGGTTGTGAATCTGACAGAAGTCTGCTCTGTCTCACCAAACGATTCTGCGCACTGCTACTGCTTATAGCGTGACAGGCATCCCCTCATCGATTAATGAATTCTCCATCCTCGAATGTTCTTGCACCCATTCACTTAATCGAATAGTGTTCCCTCAGTACCATCCGTCAATGTATTTTGGACGAGCCCTTGTCTCCATCTAATACTGCATAACCCATAGTCATCGATAAATATGTTCTTAGAGCACCTGCTGTTATTTAAATTTGACATACGTCAACGATTGTTTAATGATCATAATGTGTTTTGAAACACTTTATAAACAGTTCTCATTTTTTATATGTCTCACGCAAATAAATTTGAAGTTAGAGGCCGGAAAATGAATATACAATTTCCCTTCTACTCAGGAGAATTTTAGCAGTTCAAAAAGCCAACTTGAAAACGATAATCTACCTCTTTAATGAATTGCGATGCAGTTGTTAATCTTTGATGTACATGATTACTCTAAAATAAATGCTGCACCCGGGTAAGGAGGATTCATTATCTGTTGGACAATAATCAACACCCAGAGATTGGACGTTCTATGGCAGAGGCACACATCCTCCCTAATCAAGAAACATTTGGCCACTACTTTAATTTCATAATGAACAGGGGAAATTAACATTTGGAGGAGAGAATTATTATATCCATGTATGAGATGCTAGTTTGTAACAAAGTCGATGCCACCTTATGGTCGTTTAAAAATTTCCCATTTATTGTTTACGTTACTGCATTATTGGAATTCGATCATATTATATCAACTTTAACTATAATATTTAGCATTACTTGATAAGATATATATATATACTATATATATATATATATATATATATATATATATATATATATATATATATATATATATATTATATATATATATATATATAATTCTAGAACAGAACTACACTCTCCTATTTCGTCCAGTCTATACAACCTATATACTGTCCTCTTGCTATTTGCTGTCTTCATTGTACATTTTGTGTTCTGCACCTGAAATGCTTTCTTCGAACGATCGCTTCTCAGCCCATCTATCCCGTTCTCTTCTCATACGTTTTATTTCCTCTGCATCTTTAAAAATGGGTTTAGCCTATCTTTTCACGCCGATATTAAACTATCAGTGGTTAATACATTATAAGTATGGATATAGTTCATGTAGCATGATGTCCCACCCAGACAATACAGTCCAAAGTCATTTACATGTCATGGCACTAATTATGTGCATTTGCCAAGCTATATAGTATTCACGGCAATTGTTCACGTGGATTAATCACGGTATATGTTCACCTGAGTTCTCTGGACCGCTTCGGTGGCCTAGATGGTTAGAGCGTCCGCCTCGGATGCGGGAGGTCGTGGGTTTTAACCACGGCCTGAGTCATACCAAAGACTTATAAAAATGGTACTAACAACTGCCTCGCTGGGCGCTTAGCTTTAAGAGGTTAGTGTTAGAACTGGTCGAATTGGTATCAGGATAATGTGACTGCGTGGAACATCATGATATATGTCTGCGGCATGATGCCACAGTGCTAGACATCACTATAAACTGCCACAATGCAGACATCGTAGCAATATAACTGCAAAATTGTTAAAGCTACATTAAAAATCAAAATCACACACACACACACACACACACACACACACACACACACACACACACACACACACACCTGAGTTCACTGCGCTATTTATTATTTACGTTTCTGTTTAGGTGAATTCGCTAAGTTCCTTTTAATGCACGGTGTGCTTGCAAAAATCGTTTCAGAAGACCGCCAGCTTGTGGAGACATCACTCGAAATTCATAGCCGGTTTCATATTGGA
Source organism: Megalonaias nervosa (assembly GCA_016617855.1). Lineage (NCBI taxonomy): Eukaryota > Metazoa > Mollusca > Bivalvia > Unionida > Unionidae > Megalonaias > Megalonaias nervosa. The sequence continues at coordinate 5,497 of JAECUM010084976.1, read as the reverse complement.
ATTTTCTGGGTAATTTGTTACGTTGTATGTTCTAAGATGTAATTTTCGTACGGTTTATGACGTCAGTATAAGGATTCATTTATTCACATTGTTTTTGGGAACAAGGTTTCGTCTGTGTGGCTTTAAACAAATCGGTATATTTATCCCATGTTCTCTAATGTAGATTGCAGATTGCTGCTGCAATATTGTTACAAAGTATTTCATACACGTATCATCATTGTACTGATTAAATGTATGTGGTAAGAGTTCTATGTCCTGTCCACTATCTTCTAATACTATAATTGTGATATACTGCGGCAGCTTTGCCTGTTAAGATGTATGTATTGAAACTAGCCGCATTACAATAGTACTTTTGCACGACGAAAGTTCATTCACAAACTTTCCCTCTTTTAAATCATCATATAAGTTTTCAAGTAATGTCAGCTTTTGTCCAAAAGACAGTGTTCGGTGATACCAAATAAGCCATCGTCACGTGTCAGTTTTGTTAATCACATATTCAAATACTGAATAATTATCTTCATGTTAGAGTCCTACTCCGTCATTACGCAATCTCTTTCAGCAAAATTATGGTCTGGACCAATGAGTGTTTCGCCCCACGTAAGATTGATAAGATGTTGTATTCATATACATTACTGATGGTAAGTGCTTGGAGAATACTTGGTAGATGTGTAACTGCAAAGACACTTTTTCCTATGTCTAGCACATATCAGACATATTGTCTACAATCATTCATACTAAACGTATATTTACAACTGAAACAGATGGAGTTTGATACTCTTTTCTTCTGCTTATACTTCTATGTGACACAGCATGTTATGCCTGCATAATTTTGAATTCACACTGTTTCGGCACCCTTAATCAAGTGTAGCAACTCAAAATCCATCACATGAATTATGTGTCGAAATTTTATGGCAGCATGTATGGGGACAAAAATAGACTCAGATTAGGCGGAGCAGTAACGTAACCATACACAGGTGCTGATTGTTTTTCTTCTGTTTCAGAGCGTGACTTTCCTTACAAGAAATAATGCCGGAAGTTAAGTAAGTATCACGGTTGCATTATATATTCGGTTTAGTTATCATATATACATATTGCATATATTCTGTTGCGATAGAAAATTTGGTGATCTGATCATCAGCATTAATCATATCGTCACTGAAACATCTAGTGCAGATGGGCAACTAGATTAATTATGAGTCGTAGTCGCTTAGAAAAATTTCCAGGAAGCGAAGCCTCGGGAAAGGGAACATCAATTATAGCAGAGGGATATAGAAATGAAGAAATTAGAGATAGAGTGGCAGGCAGAGAGGGAAAGAAGGTGATTTGTGGAGTATTTAAGGGGGATAAGATATAGTTGGAGAATCAGACGCATACAGTGGGAAATTGAAGCACAGAGAGAAAAGGTAGAGTTGGAGGCAGTTAAATAGAGGAAACACGCGAAGTTAGATATAGGATAGGAATATAGATTGGAACATATAAAAGAAAATGTGATTTATCACAAGCTAAGAGGAAGAAGCTTGGACATGTGTGCACACTTGTGCCCTACCACGAGGTAGGGTGGTAGCAACTCGCCTCTACCGTGTAGAATTTGCTGTTCCCTGTTCTCCGTAATGTTAGTTAAGGCACCGATTTTTATGTACACTTCCTTCGTTCGAGAGCTATCAAATCACTCCATTATATGGTTTTACGACTGTGGTGTACAATCAACTAGGATGTCATGAGATCATGCAGAGGGCGAAGAGTCCGGGGAAGTCTATTTGGCACGGCGACTTGAGTCTTGCAGATCCATTGACAACGGAATATGATGCTCATCAGCTCGACATAATAAGCCTCTACGTTCACATTGAGAGCTTGTTCAACTGGTTCCTTATGGAATCTTCATTAGCGAAAGTAATGGCGACGTATGGCAAGATTTTGTGAAGCAAACACGTGGTACCATCCTGAGCACCCTAAACACAACGCTCACCAAGAAACATCTGAAACGTCAGGGCCCAAAAGCCCTCATCACACTCCTCGCATGTATATATCCATGCCGAAACTACTGCGAGTAGCTTGATGGCGTCCAGATACCATCTTCGTGCGAGGCTCGTTTGTCTGGTCCCATATCATATCCTTGTCTCTAAATCCACCGTCTTACTTGATTTCCACAGCAGCACTGCAATGTAGCAGTTCCAGAAATCACCGGTCGACTTTCTTCCCTTTCTGCTAACTAATGCGGGGAGGTCTCGGAGTAGAGGAAATCGAAGAGATTGTTGGATCGATACGTTCATCACTGGGCGCCTAACTTCCAATACTCACGATGTCCACATCTTCCCAGTGACATAAGAAGTTTTGTAAGAATGAAAACACTGCATCTTCCAGACCCTGGTAGAAATCCTTGCTGAAAGAGTGGTAAATAGGCAGTCTATGCATGCAGCCGTATTGCCAAAAGCGGAGAAAAGCCAGGGCAAGTGCCCCCGTATATCATTGGAGAGATCGAATCGCATCTGGTCGACGATAAATGTGAGGTTGGAATCCAGCTCGGTCTGCAGCTGGCACTGTCTATCCGAGTACGTCTCCAGGTGGTCTTTATAGAACTTCCAGGTGGTCTTTATAGAACTTCCTCTAGGTGAAATATTCTAGCGTCAGTGGGTCAGTGTGCAACCTAGTGTGACTACATTCTATATGTCTTGGGCCGAGACGTGGCTATCGTATCGTGTCGTCTAAACGTTTGAAAACTTTAGGATATGCTATTCTTTGACACAAGCCAGCCACCAATAGTGCATTTTCTGCTTATATGTCGGCTTTGTTTTAGCATCATCAAGCGTAGTACTAGGCATTAGATGGTGGTTACGTGGAAACAGTATGGGATATGTGTTTTCGATCTTATCGCTATAGAATCGACCAAGCCAGCCTGTTTCTGCTGGCTGTCAAGCTGGTATAGGACCAATAGGCAGGGTATCTATGCATGTCTGTCCTATAACAGATTGACCGACGATTTTTTTACTTGCATGGTAGAGCTGTCCACGATATTAATGCTCACTGATGCAGTCCAACGTATCGCGCTCCTCTGTTTAAATAATGTATGACAGGTGCTCAGAGAGAGAGAGAGAGAGAGAGAGAGAGAGAGAGAGAGAGAGAGAGAGGATCCGACCTTATTATCACACCTGTGGCGTAGGTATGCTCAACGCTTTTGACGCTTTCCTTTGCCACCAATATTTCCTCTTTTTGCATCAGAATTGTAAAGGCCGGTTTGCCGTTCGGGTTGTGTATGTTACAGTCAAAATGTGAAACCAGTGATTTCGCGAAATGCAGGAAACTTTCAGTAAGCTCTCAAAATTATTGAATCACTCAGGAGTTTAATGAAATCCCAAACACTAAGTAATTTCCATAAATTATTAAAGAAAGGAGTCCAGTTATTTCATTAAGTCAATTATGGCTATGCCATCTTTCTTGAAATATGAATAACAGAACATGTATGTGTGTGATACTGTTTGGGGATGGAGGTGTTCCTGCTCAACAGGTTTGGCAACGCATTGCAAAGTAATGACAACAATTTGATTTATTCCAAAATAATGACACAAGCATGTGCATCCAGTTTCTAAATTTCAACAATTTTACTTCTTGGTGTACGACAGAGATGAGTGGCAACAGCTGTTATGGTTTGCCATTTATTTTTTGCTCCACAATTGCGTGTTCTGAATCCCTGTCTCCCACACCTTGATCGTTTGCTATCTGCTTCACAGAGTGACACTGTCTTATCTTGTTTCACGTCGGCTTCTGTAAGAAGTTTCTGTGGACACAGTTCAAACTGATTCCTGAAGGAGTGTCCTTTCAAAATGCCATCTCTTACTACTATTTTGTAGATATCTGTTTCTGTATTGTTACATGAGATCAGTCTCATGATATTTCTGGTGTACCCTCTATCCATGTCAGCTATTGAAATCGGCACGGCAACATTGTCTCCCACATGACATGGCTGACGGTCAATTTGACTGTGTTTTACCATGCGCTGAACTTGACTGATTGTGCTTGTTTGACACCTGCACGCTGTTGATGAATATCCTCCAGCTTTTTGATGACATCTGTTGGTGCAATACTAAGGTCCGATGTAAAGCTGAGAGTTTTTGATGGCGGGTTGTCTGGTTGGGTTGACGCTGGTGTGTCAGATTGAGAGGATGGCGACAAGTCAAGCAGGGTTGATGGCGGAGTGTTAGTCTGGCTACATGTTGGCGAGTCACACTGGACGGAAGTTGGAGTGTCAGGTGGTGTGCATGGTGACAAGTCAGGCTGGGTGGATGGCGGCGTGTCAGACTGGGTGGATGGTGGAGTGTTCGGCTGAGTAGATGGCCGCGATTCAGTCTGGATGGACAGTGATGTGTCATTGTGTCAAGCAGGGTGAATGGTGGCAGCTGAGTAGATGATATGTTGTCTGGCAGCTGGTTAGGTGTAACCAAAGACAACACATCTTCCTCGCAATGCATATTCCAAATCACTTATTTGGACAATGATGTTGACGCCAGTTCGAGTTTTGCTTTACAGCCAAATATTGCCTCATATGGCGACCTTTGTATTCCTGCATGGTAGGCACTGTTCTTTTGAAAGGAAACAAATTTCACCCATAATAACCAGTCGGATGTGTTGTTGTCCCGAGGCCAGGCAGTCAGCATATCTTGATGTCTCTGTGGGCTTTTTAAACCGAACCTTGTCTCTGTTTATGGCTAGATTTTCCATACACAAGCTTTGAGCTCCGGCCACAGTTCTTGCAGCTCATAAAACACTTGTGCAGTGAACTCTGATCCATTGTCAGACTGTAGCACTGCTGGTGCACCAAGCAGTAGACAAATATCTACCAAGTGTAAGGCAACCTCTCCAGCCGTTTTTTTTTTGTTGTTGTTTTTTTTTTAATTTTTTAATTTTTTTATTTTTATTTTTTTGGCGGCTGCAAGGTCCCACACAAAACCTGGTCCAATGGTCCTGGTAAACCATTATCCATTTGTTGCCATGATGGGGCATGGACTGGATATCAACGAGATCAATCTGACCACTCGAGTTGAACTCGTGAGAAGAGATCTCACAACAACATCTCCGACAGTAGATCTCATATCCTTTCGGTGTCACTCAACGCAATAAAACTTGTAAAGCTTGAGGATCTCGTAGCGATGTTGGCGTACATGGTACTCAACATCTTTTGTCATCCGGTCCCTGCCACCATGATCAGTAGCAATGTGGGCTCTTTTAATGACATTAAAGGTGCATTCACTAGTGACGTAGTAGACATGTGTGTTATCAGTACTTCTGCGCTTCTTGATCAGCTCCTCTACGTGTCTACACTGTAGAACCTCGTATCTGAAAATACTATTACCATTATTTATTTGTGAACAAATGATTCCAGCATGAGTAGATATCACATGAATCTTTAATTGAAAGATACCACTGTACACAAAATACAGAACTAATACGTGAATGTCAGTTTACCCATCAGCTAATCACAGTCCTACAAATGCCAAAAGTTTTT
>JAECUM010084966.1:0-11016 GCA_016617855.1 Megalonaias nervosa | reverse complement strand
TCGTCCACCAACACCTTCGAGTAACATCGATTTATCGCTGAGTATGACTGCGATTGCTCTGTAATTTGCAATAATTCCTCGAATCACACGAGCTCGAAAGTGTATATCAACTACTGATTGTCTGGTTAAATCTAAATGTTCTAGTGAAAAGTAATAAATCGGATACAGCGATGTAAAATCTAACTGAGATATTTGTAAACCAGTATCAATATTTTGATCACGTCCCATAAATGTCATTATTCGATGATATGCACGTGCTACATGATTTTGATCGAAATTTAGTAATATATCCTCGGATGGTTCTTGATGTCCATTTATCCTTAATGAAACCTCAGAAACACCAAGTTTATCAAATATCATTATACTTTGTGTTTGATTATTTACTCGTGCAGTATTTTGAAGCGAAATAAATATATGTCGCGGTGCAGAAACACCTTGCTGAGAAGCTATTTTCCATGTGAATAGACCATTAATTGCACTTTGGATAACATCTGTGGTCATCGTTAACCATGACAACGTTGATTTACCACCTTGACTCATAAAAGATAGTAACCGATCTTCTTCAGATATTGTTGGAGTCATCACTGGCATCCACATCGAAAGTTTGGTTAATATCACTTTGCCATGAAGTGCCGCAGTTGCAGCATCATTAGCTCCCTCAACGTGCCACATTGTATCATTATCATCGCCTTTTCGCACAAGTACAACTGTGTGTTTGGCTACAAAAATAACCTTTCTGACATTTCTACAAAATCCAAAAATATGTGACAACGGAATCGCACATGAAAATCTTCTCCTATTACCGCTTAGCATTGATCGACGCGCTGCAAATCCTAAGTTGAAATCTGCATCTACATTAATAATCATACTTTCTACATCCACATCGGCGGCGCCGGCGAAGTTTTTTGGTTGTCTTATATTATATTATTGGTACTCTGGAGAATTAGAAGTATCTTTCGCAAACATCATTGATAGACCAGCTGATCTTGAGTAATCATCGCTGTATCTCGCAAGACCCAATATCGTCGTGGCAACGTCGACGTCTTTCTGGATTGATTCAATATTTTTTCCGTCGATCATGTACGTAGCGCTATCAAATAACGCCATAATACCATTATTAACAAAACCAGTTATATCCTCAGCGGCGTACTCGGTATTATCTGTCTTTATAATTTCACCTTCAACTTCGATAAATGCTTCAGCGGGTAAGAAATATCTACTTGTATCTTGAACCTGTAGTTCAATTCGTCCACGCTGATCTGGAATTCGTGCGTCGTAAGAATAATACTGATAATCGCGCACAGACTCATCTTTGAGAACTGGTGCGTCCATGTCAAACGCGGGTCAGATAATGCGCTTAAACATCTTTATTATTATCGTCTTCGTCTAACTCGAAGACCACTTCCTGCTATCAGACTAGCGGTTATATTTTTTTCCTTTTCCGACATCGAGATATCAGCCAACTCCGCTAGTTTTTGATTAGCGGCTTGATTTATTATTTTACTTACACTTGCTGGCATCACTTCAGTGCTAGCCAATTTCACAGGTTGAGGTCGAGTAGCTTGTGGTCTGCGTATTAATCGTGATAGTCTATCTTTGATTGCTGAGAATGCTTTGCTAGCAATATTACCAGCAGCGCTTATACCTTTTTCACGAACAACATCAATAGCTTTCATTCCTAGCTGCTTTGCAATCGGTATTGCTTTTGGGGCTATTCTTCTAAACAGACCCTGAATAACATCACCTAGTCCATCTCCGTAGGTCGTTTTGTATACTGGTAATCGAGAGTTTATTACCCTGACCATGGTAGGTCCACGTTGAGTACCATGTACGATCATTTTGTTATTAAATGACTTTATCACTAATTGTATCTAATCACTGTGGTAGTCATCGGCGATTTCATTAATGAGGGATCGATATACATTAATATCCATGATACCGCCTGTAAATAATCGTTTACAAATATCAGCTGCTTCATTAATGATTTCTGATGAATTATTACCAGCTCGTTTTCCTCCAATGAGATTTCTAGTCGATCAACATCAGCAAGAACGTTATTGGGACAGGTAATAAGACCACTTCCTAGACCACTTCCAGTTGCGCCAGGGGCGTATTGAAATTCTTCTTCTTCTTCCTTATCTGTTGTTTGGACTGGTTGTAGTTGTTGTGATCGTGGTAATTTAATTTGTGGTGATTGTGGTAATGTTGCAAATTCTTCTTTTTGTTGTTGTTCTCGTCGTTGTTCTCGTCGTTGTTCTCGTATTTGTTGTTTTTGTTGTTGTATATTTCGTTCTAGTCGTTTTATATCTCGTATTTGTTGTTTTATTTTAAACTGCGGTGATGATAGTGGTGATAATTCAAATTGTGGTGGTTGTGATAATCGTTTGCTCTGTTTAATCTCTTCTACATATCTATTTAAAGTCTCACCAAAACTGTTAAAGCTTTCAATATCTTCATTAGATCTGATTTCTGAAATACCAGTAGCGACGCGATATATATCCTTGATCCAATTGGCAGAGCTTAATGATTTAATATATTCTGGTTTTACATATTTTTTTCTTTCATAATATCCAAACGCGGCAATATCAAATAATTGGTTTGGATCCCTGATAGCAGCAATACCTTCAGGTGTAAATTTATCTATTATCTTAATTCTGGTTCTTGGTGGTTGTGGTTGTGGTGGTGGTTGAGCTGCTTGTCGTGGTGGTTGAGCTGCTTGAATACGACCAGCAATATCAGCAGGCAATGTTGCAAGAGCTCGTTGTGTTGCTTCGGTTGCTGTAACAATTTTCTTCGTTGGTTCGATAATCGGTTTAAATAATTTTTCTGTACCTTCTGTAAATTCCACCTGAGACTCCTGACGCGATTGTAGTTGTTGCTTAACAGAATCACGAACAGGTAGATATTTTTAATTGCCTCTAGTCGCTCTCGAGCTAATTTAGCTGAGTGTGGTTCTCCAATACTCATTATTGATAATATTTATACTTGCTGTTTAATTTATAGCAGCAGGGAGGGTGAACGACATACGCGTAGTGACCAGCACGTGAAAAAAATCAGAAAAAATCTGGTCAATTAGAGAAGTTTTTACTGTTAAAGCAAAAACTTTTTTTTCAGCCTTCGTAGGAACCCTTAAATTTCAAAAATAAGGTCTCTACAAAGTTGTAGGGTTCACCCTCTCTGCTGCTCATAAAGAACAAATACAAGTCCAAACACACAGAAAAAGAGGACAGAGATGTTCCAAAGAAAGACTACAGATAGAATAGAGACTCCAAAAAGAAAAGTCTATTGTATGGGTACAAACATTTATTCAAATATATACATGGGTTCTACGGCCTGTGCTTTTGTTTAAGCACTGTCCATTTAATACATACAAATTATCTATTTCTTGGTTCTAGAAAACTACTTTAAAAATTAAAGTTCATGCCTTTAAAAAAACATATACAACGTATATACATTTCATAAAAGAATGACATTTTTCATACTACAATTAATGTCCATTTGATAAAAAGCTAAAACAAAACAAGTAACAAACAATCAAATAGGACAAAGTTCATGTTTCTCTCTATATCCGTCATACACGTTGTTTAAATCTGGTCAGCTACCACTTGTGTCCCAGCGTAGATGTTTTCCATCACGTACTCCCTTTCATTCGTAAATCTGCTGTTATGTCCATTGTGCTAGGTACACTTATCGATAAGCAGATCGATGGCGGTTATTGTCTTCTTCTCATGAAGGTACAACGTACGCCATATGAATGGTCACTTTTCCATCGGTGATGTCAGATTTTTCTCTCATCGTCTGCATCGTCGAAGCAATAGTCCTCAATAGTTTGGAAGAAGTTAATTCTGCAGGTGTACTAAACCCAAGACATATAGGAGAGTTCAAACTGTCGTGATACATAGATAGGCTCAAACGACCTCCATCTTTGACTTGACACTGATATTTGAGTTCCTCTAACAGTGAGTCAAATAAGTCCGTAATGACACCTGCAGCTTCCTCGGCTGGAACGTCAGGCGCAAAGTCTTTAAATTTCACCGTGTAGGTGTAAGTTGTCGTCCTAAATTTTCTCCAAGTCGCCGTCTGAGCCATTTGGATGCTAAAACACTCCTTTAGGTCTACTGAATCCTTTTCCTTCTTGGACGCGCTTTGCTGTGACGGTATGGTGGTGAAAGAAGCCAATGATGTTTGTTCCTTCTCTTTTATCATCTGCGTAGAGTGATTCATCTTTCTCAGCATTTGTCCTCGCAATGAAGTGTCGTTCTTGGTAGTCGTCCCTTTTTTTATACTAGGTGATATCAGCATGTCCATAAGATAAAGTCTTGTAGTCTGGAAGTCGCACTGGTTGCACGTAGTTTGCCATGGCGTTAGTAAATAAACAACTAAGATGTGATACTGCACTAGTGATGTGATCGTGAGGCACAGCATCGCACTCGAGTTTCTCGTTGGACTTGAGTCTTACGCTCGATGCTTGCTCTTTGAAAGTATTCATCTTTCTCGCTTGGTGCTGGTAGTGATAATGAACTATCGGTCTTAGACGTTGTTCCATTTTATATGCTGGGAAGTGGTTGGGAACTCGTGCTCGCTTCTGGTACACGATTTGATAGACTTTTTCCAAGTGTCGACTGACGATTTGGTGTGTGGGTAAACGTACAATCTTGTTCGGTTCGTTGGTGGTCACTTTAAAATTTCGATCCTGTCCAGACTGCAAGGCTTCTTTCAATACGCCAAAGTTCACCACTCTACTGGTGAGATAATTGAGAGTCAATCATTTCACTTTACACTCCGTGTACTCTTCTCCTTGTTTGTCCCGGTATTCGTAGCCACAATGTTTGGGACCGCCACTTGCAAAACTTAGAATCTTGTCGTCGGGATGCTCGTCCGTCCAGGCTCCTAAACGGTCTCCTTCGATTTTAGGGTGCTGTTGACCCAGACGATCGATGTAGATGCAACTGTCCGTGTCAAAATACAGCAAACGATCTCCTAACAGTTCTAAAACTTCATAAAGTTTTAAGCGAGCATCGGCTGTCACGTAAGCCGCAATGATGACATTTCCAAATTCGTCGGCTTTTACAAAGTCCAGTTCTTCTTCGTAATTGACTAAGATCAAGTCCTCACGAACGACGTCCACGTGTTTCATGTATTTGGTTTTGTCGTGAATTATCTGGAAGTAGCGGGAAGGTTCTGTCAAATACTCCGTCTTGGGAAAACACTGTCGTTGTGCCATTTTGCCCCACAAACAATTCAACATCACTTTGGCAAACGATCGCCTTCCTTCGTTTTTCTCCACGTGGTCTAAAGTGATGCCTTCCTGTTCCCAGTATTTCTCTTTGAATTTCTTTTGGTCTTCGGGAGTGTGGCACTAATAAGGATAGCCGCTGGCTTCTTGCTTTAGTTTCAAAAAGGGATTCACGTAGTCTGCGAAAATGCCTTTTTGAGTCTCGTCGCCCTTGTGGTATTTTTCTGTCTTGGGAAAGTGGTAAATATCGAACACTTCTAACCGTTGGTATCCCAGGTCCAGAGCTTTGAACAATTCCACGCAGACCCCCGTTCCTGTCAAGGCGCGTTCTTCCTGGGTGTGCTGACAAGGCCGGTCTTGGTTGCACGTTTCGGCACAAGTACGGCACAAGGGAAACATCAGTTTTCCTTGGCAATGGTGTGGTAACATGGGATGGTACAAGTTCGTGGGAGGTAAGACTTTGCACTTGATCAATCCTTCGTATTGTCGAATGTTTTCCACTTCGATGTGTTCCGTCAGTAATTACGGGTGCCCTGCGGTAAGTGACAATATTTACACACGTAAGGATACAGTGAACACATGTCCAAGGATTTGATTTCTTCTCCTTTCTCCTCGTTGGATTGGTACAGCAAACAGGTGGCATTCGTCCGTCCTCCGTACCAGCTGTCCCGCGGGTTCAGAGGGTCCACCAGCTTGTAACTTTCCACGATGCGCTTAAACTCGGGATCGGTTTTCAATCGGTGATCGTACTCGTGTTCCCACATTTCCACCACCTGGTATCCTTGCTGTTCTAACTTCAAGCGCCGCTGACAAGTGGCCTCGTACAAGTCTTCCATGGTCCGTTGTAAAAACTGATTTTTAGTGTCACGTTGAGGGTAGCAGACGGGACAACCGTGAAATAAGCACCCGTTAAACTCGTACACTATCTCGGACTTAGAAAATTCCTACCCATCCACCGAAGAGCTTCAAATGGTTTTATCGCCTCCTCCGTTGCGGGCGTGTTGGATCCATTTGTCTTCCTTGTCGCACAAGTAATGTAGCCAACGTAGGGCTTTGACCCGGTATTGACGTTTGACAAAATTAGTCGTTTGAGGGCTTATGACAGCCAAGGTGTTTTCGGGCAGGAATCGTTTGCGGCACACTAAGGAGCACGCTTTGGCAATGGTACAGGTTGCTTTCAGAGGATCGATTCCTCCGTGTTCCATGAACAGGTCTCGAAATTTTCCACAGCAACGCCGTAAAATGTCCACGTCGGAACGACAATATTTTAACATTTCTTCCGGATAGTCGAAGAGGTCCGAGGCGTGAGTGTGGTACCATGCGTAGAAAGCTTCTCGTTGTTCGGTACGTATGTTGTTGGGGTCGTAGTAGTGAGCCTCAGGCAAATAGGGTAGAACGGCGTGTTGATTGGCTTCGGTATTGAAAAAGTGCGGACAATAGCCTTTGGCCATTTCTGTCATTGCAAACGTTTTAGGCATGCGGCTCAAAGGCATGGCCAAGTAACTGATCGAATCTTTAAACTGCACTTGTCCCACTTGCATGGAAATGATTCTGGCTCCGTTCACTTTAGGACGTTCGGTACTTTGTTCCCTATAGTATCTCAAAAGAAACTGTCCATTGTATCCCGAGCAATTGTGAGCCATCACCGTAGCATAGCGATGACAATCTCCGTAACGTTCGATGTCCTTTTGGCTCCACGTATCGTCGATAGGGTCTAATATCCATTGGGCGAAATCGGCTAGCGAGTTCAGTGCCCGAAAGATCTTTTTACGTCCTCCAGGAATCTTGCTACAGTGAGGGCAACGAGTAGAGATAGGCTCTTGGATGCACTTCTCACACGGTCGGTGAGCCACGCAGAAATTAGGAGTGTGAATGCCAGTCTCTTGCATGCATTCGAAATCAAAAAAGATGAAATTCCCTTTCTTCTGGTCATCTTCTTCCTCTTCATGTTTGGAATGGTATTTTTGAATGTAGCATTCGTGTTCCAAGTCCACGATTTGGCGACAAATGTGACATCGCTTCTTTCCTGAACATACGTGCGCCTTGGCACTGTTGGTACGTATGCCTTGTCCACAAGTAGGGCACAATCTCAGGAGCTGACAAGCACTTTTCTGCTGTGAACCTTGCGTCTTTAGATGTTGTTGGTAACAGGCATTGCTGACAAACGTGCGCTGACTAGCTGGGCAATTCACTCGTTCTTGTCCTTTGTCAAGACAGGGCTTAGAGGCTAAACACCCTGAGCATTTCGATCCAAAACGCTTGTGTTGCTCTTGATTGTTATAGCCATAGTCACATTTCTCACAGTAATAACCGTATCCCAGGAATGCAGTGATACTGGTAATGGCATCAAAATGTTCATCGTGATGATAGACGTGAATGTATTTTCCGTCTTTAAAATCTTGACCTCGAAACAACAGAGGTCCGCGCACTTCTTGAGGGTGAACTTTCAAAGTGTAACGTGGAGCCAAGACGTCTTGCAACTTTTGCATTTCAGGAATGCCACAGGGTGTGTCTTTAGCTAACCCTGCTTGCTGTAACAGGAGTTCTGCTTCTTTTCGTTGTTTGGCTCGGTCCGATTGTTGAATAGTTTTCCAGGCTCTTTTCCATTCTACCGTATCGTTCTTGTCGGCATACGTTTGTCCCACCACGATGGCACGGGCTAAACACATCTGGTCTTGAGGGTTGTTAATTTGAACGATGCTGCGCTTGATGCTGCGAAGGTCGTCCACCAATAACACCTTTTTGCGTCCCGTCCCTTGGGGAAGAGACACGTGGGTCATGGACAGTGTCGCTTTTCCGTCGGTGATGTGAAACTTGTCGTTGGATTGCTGTACGTGTTGAATCTTGTCGATGACTTTGGAAGGTGTCAATTCTGCTGGGCTGCTAAACTCGATCCAAACGGGTGATTTCAAACTGTCGTGATGATTGGAAAGTCTCATGACATCGTCTTCTTTGCATTGGCATCGTCGTTTCAGAGCGACTAACAAAGAATCCCACACATCGGTGATGAACCCCTCTGCTTTCTCCAGCGGTACGTCTGACTTGAAATCTTTAAACTTCACCGTGTAGGTGTAGGCCGTAGTTCTAAATTTTCTAGAGGAGCGTTTTTCCGTCTCTCAAATGTGCTAATACTTTTCGGGTGATACTTGTGGACTTCGGTTTGGAATAGGCTCTCTCGGTCTGGTCGCAGACGTGGAAGGTGTTGGTTCAGGTTCGCTCATGTCTTCGATTTGAGCGAACACTTCTTTTCGTGTGTGAGGCGATAAGTCACCTAGCTGCCTCTTACCTTCTTCTTCTCTCTCACTGAAATCGTGCGATCGTTTCATCTCGATTGCTGATTCAGAAATGATTTAACCAAGTTCGTTCTCTCTGTATATACCCCTCTCTACCTCTTGTTGTGACAATGACTTGGTATATTTCACAAGGGCAAGTGAAAGTCCAACAGTTAGGAACCCCTGGCTGACTTATGCGAACGACAATGGTGTGTCTTAAACGCCTCATGCATCTTGACGACCCTTCGATTCAAACCCTACCGCGAAATAAAAACGTTGCAAGAAAAAACCCCAGATAATTGGTGTCATCAAGAGAACTAGAAACGGTACGGTGCCATTAGGACACGTACGTACTCCAGAAAACCACGCTACTCGACTACTATGTCTCATTTTCTCTGTCACTTCTACTTTGTCGTCGACCACGATGTCTACCAACCCTGATTTAACACACGTTTTTCTTCATTTGATATTTAAAAAAAAAATACTAAACCCATTTTTAAAAGAACTACCCTTTTTTGACATCAGTGACGATGTTTCCTCCTGCCCTTACCACTGTTGTTTCACCTACAATGGCGATCTTTCTTAAGACCAAAGTATGAGACAGAGCAAGTAAGTTGTGAATTTCAGCAGAGGTGTCTAAACAACAACTGTCAAGCCCCTATGTTCCAGTTCTGTTTGCGATAATAACTCGCGATACTTCACATTTTCTAAAGTGGAAATGTTTACAAGCCGTACAAAAGTTATGTGACTTTATCTTTTGACACTTGCACAGACTCTTCACTTCACAAGTGTCACGAGAAAAATATCTATCCGATTTTTGCCATTTTCCAAAACACGCACACACTTGCAACTTGACCTGAAAATCTGTACTTCTTTATTTGTGGATATCCCACAGACCCGTCCCAGCATATATAGCTGGTTAAGAACTGTAGGAATATCCCCTCATTGTTTCAGAAATATCAAAGCTTTTATGTGTATCTTCCCTGTTCCACCCTTTATTAGTGCTTAGGTATGTTCCCTAAAGACACAAACAATTTTGAACAAAATTAATTTTGAATTAAGATTTCTCTCTGTTTATACATTTTTTCAAGTTGTTGGTGCATGGCAGATTACATCCAAATACCTTCTCAAAGTGAGAGGCATTTCTACACATGTCATTGCCTTTATTAAATTCGGTTTTGTTGGTTAGTCATCGTTATTCTTGAATTCTTTTTTTTTGATGTATTTCTTTTTTATAGAAAAGGTAAGATTGTTTATTGTTGTAACGGTATTTATGTTGTTTAGTCTGTTGCTGCGAAAGTAAATGTCTATAGCAAAGTGCTTAAGTTTGTTCAATTTTCTTAGTTCAAGCTCTAATAAAGGTACCAAGTTTGTCTTGCAAGGGGATTGAAACTTTAAGTTACGCGGACGTGAAGGAAAACATACCTTTTGTTAGTACAGTTTGCTATCTTTGTGTTCATTCTAATCATGCTTGCCTTATATCTTTGTGTTTTAGAGATCTTATTTCTTCTGATGTAAATACATGCATAAATGGACGGGATAGCTTGTGTTATCATCCTTGAAGTTCACTGTACTTAGTTTATTTACTGCACACAAACCCCAAATTCACTAGTTTGAAAAAACTACCACTCAGTACTATATCATTTCTCTCTCTACCTATGCGAATGTGTGTATGTCAAAATGTCCAAGTGAGAAAATATTTTTTTTGGTCAGTTTCAAAACGCGAACAATAATGGTACAGTTAGGTATTTGATTTGAGAAGAAAAAATGTTACATTACACAACACAGGATTGTAAGTTCACACTCCAGTCCGTCTGCACTGCAATGGTAAAAAATGCAACAGCCTAGGCAAAACAATGTGTCAGTCGTTTGAAGCAATTTTATTGTCTACACCTATTTTCTATCACCTTAGCTTCGAATCTCCTTCAGTCGCTCTTCGCACAATGACAAGATCAGACGTGTTATTCTCCGCCTGACCACTACACTACCTGCCTTGAATTTAGAACAAAACAAATGCGTCACTCTTTGTAAGTGACCTCATTGGCTAACCGGTATTTTACACCGTCTTAGCTTCAAATCGGTTTCAGTTGTTATTCGCACAGCGAGATCAGACGTGTTTTTCTGTACCTGTCCATTAGTCACTTTACAAACAATAAAACTAATGCACAAACAATCGTACAATGGGTGACTCATGGAAATTTCAGTCTTACTGCGAAATACATCACGGCACGTTTGGATGTACTTTACATCGTGAGAACTTTACATCGACCTTTTTGACAGAATGATTTTAGTAGGCTGTCTCCAATTCATTCTTATGATATTTTACGATAGTGTGTTTTTGAAATTTCGTAAAGAAAATATGCCATACAAACGTAAGACTAGTGATATTTTTGAAAGTAGGAATAACATTATCTCTCTCTCAACAATAAGATCTACCGTTTTCTTTCAGAAAAGCAACAAACACACGGCTTATTCAAGAATGACGCGAGTGACATTGCACTGTATAAC
>JAECUM010084962.1:0-15580 GCA_016617855.1 Megalonaias nervosa | reverse complement strand
GTATTGTATGTGGCTTCAGAAGTGCAAAAGCATCGCGGAGGGTTAAGATAGCTGTATGTTTTACATTACATTACACTAGAACAGTCACAGATCATTTATCCATCACTTTGACAATATTACAATGAGGACTACCTTAAATGCGTATGAAGGTCAGTAATAAAAATATAATAAACAAAATGCTGAAATATTACGTTCGGAACATATTAGAATATGAAAACTTTATTTTCCTTGTCTCTTTGCATTTTTCGAATATTTTGAAACATACCATATCTTCAAAACACAGCAAATATGCTGACTCAGCGAAAGCAACTCTTTCAGAAGAAGCATTTGGGTTCCCATCTGCAATAGAATGTACATGCAAGATCTTTACATGGTTTTCACAATGTTGTTTCGGTATTACACTCAGCACGGAAATTGTTAACAGACGACATGCTGATCCATAAGTAACATATGCATCCCTAACTTAGCAGTTATCCAGATGTTTTGCATCCTATGATTTTTGTAACTTTCTATTCAACAGAACCCACCAATACCAGCACATAAAAGATATTTCCTGACACTCGTTGGAATCAAGCTGACATCAAACCCATGTTCCGAATTATATAAATTATTCCATCGCGTTCATTGTCAAGTAATGTAGGAAATTAACGATATCGGAATCCTTTTTGCAAAATTTAAAAACTAAATCGATGCTGCTCTGTATGTTTTCTTCACTGATGCCCGCTCCTGCTAAATACAGCTTTTTCTTGTGCCGTTTGTGGAAGGTTTCCAGTGGTAAATCTATTTTTAATGAGTAGAATGCAAGGTACTTTCTGAAAATTTCGTCAACTCTCATTTGTGCGTTTTCCGCTTCTGTTGCCATAATTATGTCTAAAAACATATCTTCCAAACTACCGTCCTTCCAAATGAATAGACTATACTTTCGCAGTTCGTTTCTGGCGTCTATCCAGTTTTGTTGTAAACATTTCTGAAAGGCAATCTTCCCTTCATTTGCAACAATACTGGATCTCTCAATCCTTGACACTGGTTTGCATGTAAAAGGCTCAGGTTTTGGTATTTTCAAGTCACTAATTTTCATTTCGTATATTTTACCATAGAATCTGGCATCAATTTCTCCAAATAGCCCTTCCATATCGACATTTTCCTGCTCAAAGTCGATACGTTCGGCAATGTCGAAAATGATTCTTTTGCATCGCTCCATGTCTTCTTCTGAAAATTTGTTACAATCAAGTAATGATGGATTCTTTTGCAGAAACTTCTTCCTCAAAACATCACTGATCATTGTGGCTCTATGTGGTGCTATTGTGCTTCCTTTCTTAAGCAATCCAGATACAATGTTATGAATTCTAGCAGCACACGCATGTGCCTGGTCACTGCTTTCCTCTGATGTTACAGTTTCTGCAACAGAGTCAGCATCCAATACAAATATATGAGGTGTATTGGTTGCTTCACAAAACTCGTGCCATTTTTCCTTGTCACCATGACCTTCTAGTTTCACTATATACAGAGAAGTAATTAAATACTTCAACATTTGGAAGTCGTTCTGTGCGAGATGTACACCGTTTCTGTCCTGATGTAATTCAGATACAAGATTAAAAACAATCTTTGTAGAGTCTTCTAATCCGGGATTCAGAATATGCAAGAACATTGCCCTAATAAAGGTGTAGTCAGACTCACCTTCAACGAAAAGGACTCTTTTGGCAAAAAGTACATTGGCGTAGCTCTCATTGGATATGCGAGGTATTGGTTCTTTCATTTGCTTTATTACATTTCCAATGTTTACGATCTGGAACTGATCGTTGGTGTCAGTAATGGTTGTTTTTTTATTGATAATTTTGCAGAACTTGAATGTGCGCGACATTAACACCGGTGAAATGAAAGCAGCATTGTGCGATACTATAATAATAGTCTTCTTCTTTTCTGCTGCCAGGATGATACTTCTCAACCTGTGTATCATTTGTGGATGCATCCCACGATCAGGTTCCTCCAGTAGGAGGGTTTGGAATGGTTTGTATGACAGGAGCAAAGAAATGTGCCTCGCCTCCAAGATTCCCTCTGGACATTTCAAAATGCTGAAGGTTTGACCACTGCCATTCTCTACAAGCAGTAACTCTTTCCCATCTCTTATATCAAAATAAAATGTAAAGCTTTCTCCACCAGTTAGAGTTTTAAAGATCTTCTCAGATTTTGATATATCATAGTTGTCATCTCTCGTCCTTTCAGTAAACCATCTAATTATTTCGCATCTCTCGGTAGCTGCAGAGTAATTGTCCTCACCTTTTCTCAAGTTGGAGCTTTTAGGCCACTGCACTCCTCCTACTGCTCGCAAGCCAAAAGTAAACACTACGTGTGCACTTAAAGCGTTCAGAGCGCTTTCAGCGTCCGTATTGATAATAGGTTCTTCGTTCATTGAAATGGAACTTCTTAAACGCTGATTTACCGAACTTTCATTTCTTTGCATTACTTTAAAAACAGTTTCCAGAACTTGTTTTGAATTCTCATCCTTGCGTATGAGTAACTTCTTTAGGTTCTCAATCAGGGAAGACTTCTCTTGTTCCTCAATATGACATTGATGATTTGTAGAATAGCGTAAATAATCCCCTGGAATGATAATATCCATATATACGATTCCTGTGTGGCTGTCTCCACCGTCGGTGATAGCAACAACTTTTGCAGAGTTATAGCTAGGAAAGTAGACAAATGATGTCACAATTCTCTTTTGCCTCTGAATGTGGTCCCCAGTATCATCTGGTAAAGAGAAGTCACATATAGCATATGCTGGCCTTTTCTTATCCACAACATTAATCGAAAAGTTAAAATTTGATTTCATATCCATGCATCTCCTAACACCTTCAAAAACCAACGACTTTCCTGTATTATTTTCTCCCACAAAAAGGTACACTCCATCATCACAAAACTGCAATATCTGATCCTCTTCAAACTTAATAAAGTTCGCCAATCTTACTGCCCGAAGCATTTTTCTCTGAAATGAAAGAAAGTATAATAGTTATTGTTTCAAGCAAACAAAACAAAATAAGTTACATCATCTTTCGCCCACGACAGCATCGAAAGTTTAATTATAAAACAGGTGGCAATTGCTTGCAATCAGAATGCGCTTTGTAATAAAGGTAGCTTTATTACATTAACGGTTACGAATCCATACGATTTTCATCACTGTGGAGATAAAAACTTTGAATGAATATCCTATCAGATAACCAATTTTTCTTTTCATAATATTGCAAGGTACAACTGCATTTAATTGCATCCCTGTTCTAGCAATATACGTTATTTGTAGGAAAAATCAATCAGACCGTTTAGACTGCCTAAATTGCGGCTACATGCAATATCCACCCCTAAAATAATAATTATTTCTTTTTCGAGACAAATCCAATTTTATGATGTATTTCCTATTTCCTAATGAAATATTGAAATCCACCAGTGTGTGAACATTGTTATCGCCACAGTGGCTATACCAAGTTTATCGCCACAGTGTTGATATCAATTTTGGAACTACCTACTGTTCTCCATTTAGGAAACATGTCTCCATTGTCTATTTCAGTCAAACATGTCTTTTCATATTTAAGCAAATTGCATCATTTCTCTCCTTCTGCTCTCTCTCTCTCTCTCTCTCTCTCTCTCTCTCTCTCTCTCTCTCTCTCTCTCTCTCTCAGCAACCAAATTTCTGCCAATGGTGCAACATCTGAGCCTTGTGTATTGCATATCGCCATCCGGCAAAGTAAAATGGAACTCGTGATTATTTGTATATAAAAATATTTGCAGATATAAAATCCAGTTTCTAAAAGGTATGATGTGCGACTGATCCTGTTTGAACATCCAATGTAATTTAATTTGGTATTGGTGATGGAAAATCATCCTTGCATTTGATCTTTATCATTACTGTCATATAAACATTCCTAGGAATTTGCACCAATTCCAAGGACTGTGACACCTGGAAACAGGAGAAGAAAATACAGAGGGTTAAATACACACCTAACATTCCCTGTCCAGAGGCCAGAACGCTTGTACAGGCAAAAGCATCTCCTCCTGGCTCATCCTTCTCCACTGTAGCGAAGAACAATCCCAAAGCAACGAAGAACGCTCAAACACAGACATATCCACCCGAGTCAACATCAAGCTCTAACACCCCCCATTACCAAGCACAAAAAACCACGGCATCTACCCAAACAACGTTTAATAATATCCAACCTTCGAAATCACCAAAGAACAAAAACAGATCTCAAGGAAATAGGCAGCAAAAGGGGTCAGATGACCCAATCAAACTCTATAACAGGTTTGGGGACATTCAGAGCATGGATGCAGAAGATACTGCTCCATGTTCTCAAAGTAGCTCCAGACCTAACAAAAAAATCATCCCCGTATTTCCTCCAGAGAAATAACCATACAGATTCTCTTCGCGAAAATTCTAACCTAGCTCCTCAAACTCTACTCTAAACTTATAATGAAGAACACCATCATACAATGGAACTGTCGAGGACTTAGAGCCAATTACATTGATATTCTTCTGCTTTTAAATCAATATGATCTTGCAATACTATGCCTTCAGGAAACCTTTTTGAAAGATAGGGATAACATGACACTGACAAACTACTCCCTGTTTAACACCTACTTACAGAACGTTGACAGGGCCTCAGGAGGGGTTTCTATTGCTGTGAATAATACAGCCCAACATAGCGTCATCCCTCTAAACACTAATTTGCAAGCCATTGCAGTGAGTGTCACTCTACATCGAGTGATTACATTTTGTTCTATTTACATACCACCAAACACAAACTTATTAGCAAATGAATTAGTCACGCTTATTCAAAAACATCCCGCGCCATTTGTTTTACTCAGTGATTTTAATGCCCATAACATTTTATAGGGATCAAACTACATAAGCGACAGGGGTAAAAAGGTTGAAGATTTTATTACTAGACACGACTTGTGTCTATTTAATACCAAATCTCCGACGTACTTGCACCCAGGAACGGGTACATACACGTGTATCGACTTGACAATTTGTTCTCCTTTACTACTTTTGGATTATAATTGGAAGGTCGCTGATGACCTTCACAGCAGTGATCACTTTCCAATCTCTCTTAAGAACACCAACGCTACAATTGATGACACAATTCCTCAATGGAATTTAAAGAAGGCCGACTAAGCCAAATTTGAAACACTTTGTACAGCTAGGCTTAACAGGAATACCGTCCTAAACGACAACGACCCTGTTCGACAATTTACATCCGTCTTAATTGAGATTGAAGAAGAATCCATTCCTAAGCCCTCACCGAACTGTAAAAGAACCCAAAAACCGTGGTTCACAAAAGAATGCAAAGAAGCCATTAGACAACGCCGAGAAGCACTGAAAATATTTAATAATCGACCAACGCCCAAAAATTTAACTCAGTACCGTATCGTTGGAGCCAAAACTCGCCGTATTATTAAAGAAAGTAAAAGAGCATCATGGAAAAAATATATTTCAACTTTAAATTCTCGTTCCTCGATAAAGAAAGTTTGGGACACGATCCGCAAAATAAATGGAAAGGGAAAATAAATTCTTTCGGACACCTGAAGCTAAATAACAACAATTTCAATGCCAAACATGAAACAGCTAATGTACTTGCTGATTGTTTCTCAAAAAATATCTCATCGTCTAATTATTCTGAAGCTTTCCGAAGATTAAAAGCTCAAAAAGGAAACAGACGGTTGAAATTCACATCGAATAACTCGGAGAGTTATAATCAACCGTTTTCATTGTCGGAGCTTATGGAATCTTTGAATAAGGCCCATGATACATCCGCTGGGCCTGACGATATACATTACCAGTTTTTGAAACACTTTCCAGAACCATCATTAACAGTTCTTCTGGAAATCTTCAACTATTTAAGGACTACTGGTAATGCACCAAACATTTGGAAAGAAGCAACAGTAATACCAATTCCCAAACCAGGCAAAGATAGCGCAGACCCTACCAACTATAGGCCCATATCATTAACTAGCTGCGTATGCAAAACAATGGAAGGAATGATCAATTCTCGGCTTGTATGGTATTTGGAAACCAACAATTTAATATCTCCTTTCCAAAGTGGCTTTCGTTATGGTCGTAGTACCAATGATCATCTGGTTAGACTGGAAACATTTATTCGCGACGCTTTCATCAAGAAGGAACACTTAGTTGCGGTTTTCTTTGACTTGGAAAAGGCCTATGACAAAACATGGAAGTACGGAATACTAAATGACCTGCACGATCTGGGTCTAAAAGGCCGACTGCCCTCGTTCATATCAAACTTCCTCTCAGACAGGGAATTCAAGGTACGAGTGGGCTCCACCCTCTCTGACATACACGATCAAGAGATGGGTGTGCCCCAGGGCCGTTTTTAATCGGTGACGCTTTTCAACATAAATATTTATAGCATCACAAAGTGTCTGACCCCTGGTGTGGATTGCCCCCTATACGTTGATAACTTTTTAATATGTTACCGATCCAAGCACATGCATACAATTGAAAGACAATTACAGCAAAATATCAACAAGATTCAAACTTGGGCCAATACTAACGGTTTAAAATTCTCGAAATCAAAAACTGTATGTATGTATTTCCGTCATTTGCGACGACATCATGATGAACCTAAACTCACGCTGGACTGAAAACCTATTCCAGTTGTAGAGGAAGCAAAATTTTTAGGTATTATCTTCGACAGAAAACTGACTTTTATTCCACACCTGAAGAATTTGAAAGCTAAATGCTTGAAATCTCTAGATTTACTTAAAGTAATAGTGCACACTGACTGGGGTGCTGATAGAAAAGTAATACTCAGTTTATATAGAACATTTATTCGCTCGAAACTAGACTATGGTTGCGTTGTCTATGGTTCAGCTAGGAAGTCCTATTTGAAGATGCTTGGCTCAATTCATCATCAGGGAACAAGAGTCGCTCTGGGACTATTTAAGACATCCCCGTGTGAAAGCCTACTCGTTGAAGCTAACGAACCACCTTTATCACAACGTAGAGAAATGCTTTCCGCACAGTATACTCTCAAATTAAGATCAAACCCTCAAAACCCTGCTCTTTAGGCTGTCTTTGAACCCAAATATAAAACTTTATATGAAAATAAACCAAACGCCACACCTACCTTTGGCATTAGAATATTACCATGATTTGACAGTACCAAAATTGATCTTTCAAAAATTTAGAATACGTCCGTCTCCAAAACACCTCCCTGAATACTGATTTTAAACGTAGTATCAAGGAATGTTTACGTCAGAAATGGCAGGCATCATGGAATGATGCCGTGAATAACAAACTTCATGCCATCAAGCCAACCCTAGGAGAATGGACTCCTTCCTACAGAGCCATCCGTAGGGAGGAGGTAGCCATTGCAAGAATTCGAATTGGGCATACTTACTTAACCCACTCCTACATACTAAAAGGAGAAGACCCACCAGAGTGCATATCTTGCAATGAACCATTCACCGTTAAGCACTTTATGTTGGAGTGTTTCGACCTCCAGCCTACGCGTGATCATTATGACAATGTGCATGACATTCGGGACCTCTTTGATACAGTTAGCGTTTCTTCTATCATAGACTTCCTGAAGAAAGTAAACATTTATTATAAGCTATAGCTTTTATGTTATCACCTTGTACAGTTTTATGTGCTATATATACTGTCGCTAAATTTTAATTACCTTTCATCTGTTTTCGTTATCATACATCATTTGCACTCCACGTTGATCGGGAAACTTTATTTATTTATCACGTTTACCATTTTATCGTTTGACTTTCAACTGTTTGGTTTCGTATCGCTGGTCGATAAGAAACCTTTTACCACTTTTAAATGATGAAAGATATAACCTTTTGTATGGCGCTAAATAACCTCATAGTGCTGGTGCGCCGTTAAAATTCAACCTGCCAATCAACCAACCATTCCTAGGGTTACAAAACTGGATCTTCGTCATTATTATTGTTGTCATTATCATAATTGTAATAATCACCATCGTCATCGTCATATTGCTGTTCATTGTCATCGTTGTCAGTATCATCGATTCTCCTAATTGAACATCGTGAGATAAACAATGTACATAAGTACATCGTGTGTGTTGAGCTCCAGATGAAGAAGAAACGGTCTTATATTTCTATCCCCATACATTTAGAGAAACATTGGGATATTGTGGTGTAGTCCGTCTATCCGTACATACGTATATATTGTCCTTATATAATCTGCACCCAAACGAACGCTAATGTTCAACATTTCATAGTTCTGTGTTGGAAGTCTGTCAGCATATAATGACCACATTATCTCTCCCTGAAGCTGAATAGTAGGTATGTCTGTGCTATGTACATCCTTTTAAGGCCTGATGCTATGTTGAATATATTTGTAAGGACTGATAGACTTTTCGTTTTTTTAGTAGGTGTATTTGTTGGTCAGTAGGAGTGTGCGGGTCGTTTACACGGCTTGATGGTTAGTAAATACTCCCTCAACAATATCCTCTACTTCTCCCTTGATAGTATGTCTGGCTATATATGTAAGAATTCCTCCTTTTTCCCTTGGATTGTAAGCATAACATTTGGTCAGCCATGAACTTTTAACATTGTAATTTCCCTTTACCTATAATGTCATTTGTATTGAAAAAAAATAAAACAAATTAAAATATTTTTAAAAAATGTAAAATATAAAAAGATAGATCCAATATAAAATCTCATTTATAAAATTACTATTATTCCCTTTCTATCAACTATGTCATTTCTGTAACTATTTGTACAGCGTCAATATTAAATTCCATTTCAGGACATAGAACTATATTAATGTTAAACCTTTCCATAATATTTTGTACTGAGGTCAATGGCCATTTTGAAACAGTTTTGTAGCTTCAGACATCAATTACCATTCCGTTCGTAACCATGTATGGAGAGCAAATTATGTCCTTAATTTTTCATCCGGTTATACTTGTAAATGAAATATAATCTAACGAACCAGTGAAAATAAATTACGTCATATATGGTGAAACTTAACTAAAATGAATCGATCTCACTTCACAAACTAGGGATACGATATTATTAAACTCCACTTCCTTTGATTCCAATAGGTATTTCGCATCCCAGCCATTTAGTTAATGTTTTCCTGAAAGATTATCAATATTTGCATACGGACTTCATGTATATGCTAGTCATCTTTTTGCAATCCCATGACACTTATATTGTCGATCAGTGCATAGATTATATGCGACTTTTATCTCACTAGGTAAATCCACAAGTACCCTTTCTTGTCCGTGCTTGTGTTTCGAATACATAACAGTTTACGCCGGTACACTATTGCATAACAACAGTCGTTAAGGCTCGATATTTACAGCTATACTTATAATGACTCCATTTATGCGAACATTACATGCCGAATTTAACATCTTGAAAACTTTTTATTTAGTTATTTTTTTAAACTTGCATTTTGAGAAAATTCTCTAAGAATCATCCCTCATACATTCTTTTAACATTTTCATCCGCAACATCATGACTATTCCAATAAAGAACGAGTATAAACTGTATATTCTCTATAAATCACCTGCGGCCACATTATCACTTTAATCCACTTTAATAAAGAGATCAATGCCGATTTAGAGTGGTCTAGAGTATTTGTATCCGAAACTGACAGTCTAGGTTTGAGTCCCCAAAAAGATTACTCTATTCTCCATTCCTACTTGCCGTGTTTATGTTTGCTTATTGTGTGCGTGTGCGTGGAAACAAAATAACTTGAGAACGTTTGAATGTAATTCTTCAAGTATTTAGGATTACAGAGATTCATACAATCGTACAAAAAAATATTGAAAAACTGAGATTTCAAACATTTTCATTGCTGCCATAATGAATGAATATAACCTGTATATAATCTGCAAGCAACCACGTTAGCAATATTAAATATCATACAATAGAGAAAAGTCGCCAACATCCATGTGATCTGGGAACAATTGTGTTTGAATCAAGCAGTCAAGGTTTCAGTCCAGACAGAAAATGAAGATTTTTTTCCCATTCCATGTTGTGGTGTTTACAGTGCCATATTTAAGGATTCAGGACGCTCGTAGTGAGATATATAGTAGCATTATATGCACGTAAGCCGGTAAATGTGTCCCTCTAGGTTGACTTGACACTTCATACTTTACTTTTCTAGAAAATTAAGGCAGCGGTTGTTATCGTCATAGTGCGACTGCACACACTGAGCAGCTATTGCATCCTATTTTAGTCCCTATCAAAATCATTAAAATTAGAGTTCTTGTGGTTTTGATATCCAGAGATGCGTGTTACTTGTATTCAATGGAGTACATCATCAACGCCTAAACAAAAAAAAACAAATGTTTATTGAATTTAGCCAGTTGGCTTTTGCTTAGGATGACAAAGTAAACAGGTCTGACTAGACCAGTCCCAGAAAAGTCGTTGGTTCTAAAGTTTCTTCTCATTTCATTCAAATGGAAATAATTTCCAGAAAATGCAGGATACAATACTTTCAGTTTCTTTTCTAATATAATGTGACCAATTTAGAGCCTAACATAAGTAACCTCCAACTAATACATTGGATTTCATAAGAAAATGGGGGTAATGTACAAGGAAAGTATATAGAGAAGTGATTCCAGTTCGTATTTTGTGTAAAGCCATTGCACCAACACTACACTTTACCATTTGTTATTAATCACGGAAAGAAGGGACTAAAGATGGACTTATGGGTTAAATTTATGGTTTAATATTGAAAAATATTCCAAAGTTTAAAGTCGAACCTTCACAATAAGAGTCCTGTAAAACTGTTGCTATAACATTATCTTATTGTTTTAGACACATTTCGTTGATTATTTTGGTTCATCTGGCATCACATCTGCAATCATCAACCTATGTACCCATTAAACTTTAAATGATTTGTGATCTTCTTTCATTAGGGTCCTGTATCGAGAAGTGGAAATATTAATGACCTTTTCAGTCAATTCTTCTTTCCGTTTGTGCGTTCACTCCAGCTTGTTGTAACTATATAGCTATATAACCATTAATGCATAATTGGATGCCGTTTGGGAAGTTATTTCCCTTTAACATGTAAAATTTTATTAAAGTGTTGCGTCTACCAGTTTAATTCTGACGGATCCATTGCCCTATCTCTATTAATGTTTACAATCCACTTTAGATGATCCTTGAAAACCAGCATAGTTTTGAAACCACGGGACACATTCTTAATCATGCTCTTTAATGATGACAATATAAATGTCCAAATTTCATGAATATTAAGGAAATGCACAAAGACAAATTAACTTCCCGACTTTCATAAAGAGCTTTAGAAAATTGATAAAAGGCAAGGTTAGGATGAATAAAAACTTATGAAATGACTTGTCGCATTGAAAACAACTGCACAGGAAATATAGCTCGTAATGCTGATAGATTTTATTGCTTGTTTTGCTCCATTATTTTTTACTGGTGATATAGCAGATTATCACCTTCAATGCAGGTAAAAAAAATATATATTTTGAGGGTTGTACCTAATTTGTTTCGATGTATAAAAACAAATAGACTAGGTACATACATATGCATCTATCTTCAGATGCATTATAACACCTCGGATAAATACTGAATACAAACAAATCAGTGTCAATATGTAACGATCGATGGTCTGTTGGTATCAAGAATTCTGATATATTTTCCTGCATTAAAACGATTGTCAGATGCAATCATGTGTGCATTTGTGTATTGTCTTAAAAACAAAATGAGACCAAACATTTGTCCGTATCATAGTTAGATAGAACCGATATTTCTGTCAGACCATTTGAGACCAATATACCATACATCAGAGATGAATGAGACCCTAGACTACGATTTACACCAACATTATTATATACTGAATAGACATTAAAGATCTTAATAAATACTAAAGATATATCACAATGGGCAAAGGAAAGTGATCGTGAATGTTTTTCATGATGTATTGAATATTGTAAAATACACGATATGTTTTACCGAATATAGATGGACAGACAAGTATCAACAGAAACGTTGGATGTAATAACGCTTCAAGGAAAGAAGATTAGTTTTTCAATATATAATAAAATACACGAGAACTCTAGCAACATTTATTTCTTACATTTCTAAAGCCCTTCTGTATATTATAACAGTATATTTCAGTAATTAAATGTTACTCTCATTAAGCAACATAACACCAACCGTAGACGATACCCACCTGATGTATTACATATCAAGGCAACATTTTCAGAGTGTAAGGATGTTAACAGATATGATGTACAGGGTCTAAAATATTAAGATGTTCAACTGATCCTATTTTAAAATGTTATGTAACTTAATTGTATTATCTTTGACGAAATATCCTTGTATTTTGTCTGTATCATTGCTATGATTTAAGTGTTTCTCTAGGAAGAACATTTTTTTTATAAACATTATTGTTGTCACAGTTTTCACTCTTATCACCATCATCCTATTATGTTCATTCTCGTCCTAAATACTTTCGTATCTCCTGATTAAGAAACTTTTTGTAAACGACTCACGCGGTATACAATGCGAGTTGCCGAAGTAGGCAAAGAAGGAATGTCCCTATATTTCTATCTCCAGTATTTAAAATTAAGTGGGGCAATTGTGAAACAATCCGTACGTACATACTTATATAATGTTTTGATATAAGTTATAACATAAAGAACGCTAATATTCAAAGAGTTGTTGTTATGACTTTAAAATCAGTAAGTAGATGAGGAATACAGTATATTTGAATTGAGACATATTATCTGCTCTCTCCCTCCCACTGCACCATCTCATTCTCTCTGTTTTAACGACTATTTTGTTTGAATATTCACCATCGTCAACATCGCTCTTAAATTCTTGCTTCACAGCTAAAACTGGCACATAAAACTTTTGTCAATCAAAACATTACAGTCGTTGTTAATTGTGTCAGATCTTGGAGGTGGGGGTGTGGTATAGGTGGAAGAGAAAGAATATACATTTCACGTAACTCTTGAGGGTTGTTTTGTGTCACATGTTTATCATTGACTACTGCAACTAGTGACAACACAACAGATTTGGATCAATATTTCGTGCCACATGGTATTTTCCGACCCTCTGGTTGATAGACGCGTGGCAAGTTGTACCGGGTAGTCGAAGACCTCTGTCTTAGGATATTCTGCGACTTGTTCAGAGTAATCCTCCAACTGAATTTTCTCTTTGCCATTCTGGATGCTGTTCAGCTGAACCAGCAGCAGCTAACAATACTGCAGCCGCTGATTTGGATAACTAAAATGTTGCTGAGGTGTTGTTTCGTTTGACTGCATTAAGCTGATTAGTTCTGCTTGGATCAACCAACCCCTCTCACTCCACGGGACGATTCCAGTTAATTTTACGGAGGAAAGCATTAATGTGAACCCACACTCATTTCATATTGTGTCTTTTACTTTCGCAAGCCGATTTTCACTAAAGCCTACCTTAACTTCATGATAGCACATTATTTGTTGAAAACGAAAAAGGTTAAATTATTCTATCAATTTTCCACAGGTGTATCAAGGACCATCACTCGACCACCCGCACCCTTCGACACCAGGGTCTTGGCAGAAGCTATCCCTACACGTGCATAAAAATGCATGTCGTCAACAGACTGTCTGAACAACTCTAGATATTTTAATGAAAGTAATATATCGGGTATAATGTAAGATGGTTGTGCTGGGAAACTTGAAAACCAGTATCAAATTTGTTATGCCGGTCCATGTACAACCACAGATTGTGATATGCACGTGCGATTTGATTGTCTGCGAAGTCAAGCAAAATTTATTCAAAAGGATCCTGATTGCCGTTTATGATCGCTGAAACTTCGGTCACTCCTAAGTGGTTAAATATCATTTTGATACGCTCTTGGCTATTATATCGATTTGTATTTTGAAACGCCATGAACGCTAGATTGATCAAGAAAGGAGGAATGAAGGCCAAGATTGTTTGAGGTGGTGTATAAGCCCAGTCATTGGACTTTACACATATTGATACAAACAAACATACTTTCTGAGCAGACTTTATCCAAAATATAGTACAGTCCCTTCCGTTACTGGACAGGTGAAGCTGTTGTTGAACAATTAGCAAATGCGGCAAAGGTAACCCAAAGGGGTACTCGAGCATGTTTAGCCAAAAAAGCGCTGTGGTAAATTTACCTACCCGTCCTAAGAATGATTTCATGTGGTTAGCTGTTATCACAACGTCAGGTGCGGTTTCGTATTGAACATGATAATATACATATTGACCAAGATATTGCGGAAAGATTTAATAGGACTCAAAGTGCAATGCGATATCACGAATGGGTAACACGAATTCGATTAGTTAAACGTGAACTATACAATGAAACCACACGAACGATTGGATTAACATCTGATGATGCGAGTCGACAAAAGACTGTCACCGCTACTTATAAAATTATATCACAACCACCACCGTTAGAACTTCTTGGAAATAATTTTGTTCCGTTTCTTTGTGCACCAGGGGAGTGAGAAGGTGGGCAACGTCGCTATACTGGCCCGTTGGGTCCATTGATGTATTTACAATCTCAGATCAGATTAAATTTCCAAGACAACCCATATGTTTTCATTGGCTTCTGGAAAATCGTCCATTAAGCCGAGCATTTGTACAAGAGGAATTGCAAATTGTTCCAGCGAATACGGAACTACCACCAAGATCTATACGTTCACGTATCAATGTATCACATCAATCACAAGGTTAATAGCACTCGCACGATGTCCAAATGAGTAAGTGGTAATTCCATCAGGAAATATCCATCGCTTGATATCAAGCGATGACATCTCACCTTTGTGCATCGGTATACACCCATTTGATGTTTCATTGACCTAATCGTATTTGCTGTGTGCGCGAATTTACATCTCTCGGGAAGACCTTCCACATACATATCGTGCCGCAGACAATTTTGCACAATAACCTGTGGAATTCCTATTGCCTTTTCGATGTCATTACCGGCGATAACTCCATGCACAACTGAGTACGTTTTGGATCAAAGTCCACAATCTCCGATTGGTTTGCCAGCACATTCATTTTTAAACTTGATGCAATATCCGCATAGACATCGTCAGTTCTTACATGCATAAGAATTAAATAGATGGAGGTATCAATCATCTTAATATGATCCTGGTAGAACGGTTTTATTTTGTAGTAATAAAACTTGTACAAGAATAGCTTCGACATGTTCAGCACTGACACACCAGCATAAATAGCTTTTGTCAACTCCAATTTTTATTTTGACTATATACGGCTAGAAGGCCACAATCAAAGATCTTTTGGGATTAGAATGCAGGTTCCACGATGAATCATCCTTCAAAGCGTCTTTTGTTCACTATTACAGAAAAGGTCGACATGAATTATATGCTTTCGTAAATTTTCCATGATCTTTTTTAAATACAGACTTCTTCATAAGCTTGAAGAACCCAAATTCGAAATCATTTCCGGCTTTGGCGTGCACATCCGCATTCATCTGTATATAAGGTACAACCCAAGCTTTCTGGCGAAATCGAAGGACTCGATTGGTATGCTTATATGCATTCCCAATCACAAATACAACGGCAGA
>JAECUM010084959.1:0-12020 GCA_016617855.1 Megalonaias nervosa | reverse complement strand
ATATATATATATATATATATATATATATATGCGTCTGTGTGTGTATCTGTATCCTGGTCTGTGTGTGTATCTGTATCCTGGTACTCAATGACTAATCTTGCAACTTTCTAAGTTTGCTTTGTACAGTCCTCTTGTTGTTGAAGAATTCTGCCTTCTTAGATGACGAAGTGGTGTGATTCTCGTTCAGCAGTCTCCGTGTCGCATTGTCGTTCTTATCAAACCACAGTCTTGATGTTTACGTGTTGTGGGACTGAAGAGTACACAGTGTCTCTGATGGATGACCAGTTTTTCCAGACGTTTTAGAAGTTAACATCGATTGTTTCTAATTTGCTGCATAGTCCTCCAACAAACGCATGTTTTGCATTCTCTTGTTTCAGTTTGGAAACGTTGAACATGTTGGGCACTTTTCTGCCTCGCAGTCGGTTTCTAGACTGAACCCGGATACTGAGGTTGGAGACTATGAGCCTGTGGTCAGTCCAGCATTCTGCACTTCTCATGACCTTCGTCACTGGGAATTGCTGCCTGTCTCTTGGCGTGACGATGACCTAGTCATTGAGATGCCAGTGCTTGAAGCACGGGTGCATCCAAGACGTTTTGTTGCGGTATGGCAGGCGAAAACCTATACTGGTGATGAGCAGGTCGTGTTCTGCGCATATCATCAGTAGGATGAGTCCGTTGTTGTTCCATTTGCCAAAGCCATTTTTGCAGATGACGTCTTGCCAGGAGTTGTAATCTGCGACAACTCTAGCTCTTAAGCCACCAAGGATGATGAACCCTTGTCTGCCTTCGGTACTACTGTGATAAGAAGCTCCCGGTCTTCATAAAAGTTGTCCTTGATCTCATATGGGTTGATCACAGTGGGTGCATATGCGCTGGCAATAGTTGCATTTCTTTTTCCACACCGGAGATTTGGGAGATATGTGAGATTACTGACTAGCTGTGATTTCATGTCAAATCCTGCATCAGCTTCACGTCCCTCGTTTTTAGTTCGGCCATTCCAGAAGAAGGTGTAGCCAGCTCCAGAGTAGGTGAGATGTCTTTCTCATCTAAGCGAATTCAAGTCAGGGTCGCTATATGGATGTTGAATCTGGTCAGTTCTCAACCAAATGGAGTTGTTCTTATCTCTGGTGTACCTACTGATGTACTGTCCATTAGTTTGCGCACATTCCAGGCCTATGGTGAGTGGCATCACCGTTGTCTTCTGTTTAGAGTTCCGACTGCTAAGGCGAGATCCTCCTCAGCGGCGGTATGCTGGCAGGGTTAAGTGAATCAGGCATATTTAGGGCACTTTTTCCAGCAAATTCCTCATGTTGCAGGGGTGAGCAGTGTGATACTAAATAAGGATTCAGGGATGGTCCTGGCTTTTAAAAAGTTGTCGCCAAAAAATCGCCAACCTCAATATTTTGTCGCCAATTTTCAAAAAATGTCGCCAGAACAAGGACTGAATTTTTTTTCCAAGTCTGTTAATGTAATAAGCAATGAAAATTGAAAAAGATGAGTTAGTTATTACTTTATTGACAACAAGCAATACAGCTATAATATTACAAAATAAATCATTACATGACTGTTTTGCATTATTAAAATGTTATAGAATGTCACATGATGATCCGACGCGATTTTAGGGCTGCCCACTTGTTGAATGCAGTTTCGAAGTCTAATTCTATGCATCTGTACATGCTGATTCTCATTAAATTCTCAAGAGTTGAGATGCTGAGTTTATTTCTGACGTCAGATTTTATGAGGTTCATCTTACTGAAAACACGTTCACAGTCTACAGTGCTGACAGGTGACACCAGTAGCACTTTTACTAATAGCAGCAGTAGTGTAGTGGGGTACTTTAGCGTCAATGGGAAAATACATTACAGACCCCCCACCCCCCGGGGTACTATAGCGTCACGATTTTTGGCGTCAAAAAATCACCCTGGGGTACTTTAGCGTCAATGGGAATTCTGTATAGGGAACCACAGCCTGGGGTACTTTAGCGTCAACGGGAATTTAGTATAGGGACAAGACGAATGGTACAGGAAAGGTGACGTCACGGTACTGGACATTGGCAACAATGTAGCAATGTAGTACCGTGACGTCATGCCACCTGTGTCATTTCTATATAGAAACACGATTCATTCTCGTTCGTGTCAGTGAATAGTATAGTAGAGTATGTTTTATATATTAGCTTTTTTTTCCATTTTAGGCAAAGTGAGAATAAATATCTTTTCGAGGCATATGAAGTGGCCCTGAAAAGGGCCTTTGGGTTTTATGTTAACACCAGTTCGTTAACACAGAAGGCATCGTATAGGTCTTCTTCTCTTTCTCAAACTTCATCTAACCTCTGGTCCATAAATCGGAACTCGCTTCAGACAGCCTTGTCTTTCCACATAGGTCCTTCTTTTCCAAACGCTTGTCTCGGTGATCCTAACGATTCTCCATGATGATCTGACATACATTGGTAAGTCCGTACGGAAAAACAACGACGATACGAAAGTAGACGATTCAACGTTGGTCTACATCTTTGTGACGAGAACAGGTGAAGGGAATGAAGTGAACCGCATTTATTTATAGTGGAAGAGCGGATCGAAACGGATTGAAATTGTCCACCAATGACAACACGCGTTACAAATTTCAGTCACTTCGCGGAGCCTGTCTTCCAATCCGAAGAGAGCTACCTGTTAAGTCACATCCCTACATAGGTGCGCTAGCGTCTGTATGCAGTGAATCGATGCGACATTGTTTTGTGAAACATGACTGAAACTAAGAAGACAATGAATTGGGGTGCACCGGCTGTGGAGACGAGAAGCGATGGCATAGCAGCGGCTACGAAAGTTAATACAGCACTACTTCCAGAAGAGGTTGATTTCAACTGGGATTTAGTAGATTTTATCTCTTTTTCGCAAGAATTTTTTCCGGTACCAGTACCTTCGCCACTTACTCCTTCTTTACCACAAGTCGACGATTTTAAACAAAGACAGAAAGAAGAATTGGAGAAATTTTTACAACAGCAGAAAGAAGCAGAACAAGCATTTCTCCTTGAACAGCAACAGCGAGAAGAAGAAGAGGCAAGAAGGAAACGACAGGAAGAAGAAGCAGTAGAGAAGAAACAAAGGCTAGGAGAGAAGGAGAACAGTGAAAGTCAAACGGTAACGGTACTCTTGGACATTTTGGCTGAGTTAAGAAGTCTGAAACAAATGTATCAGACTTCTTTATTACGACCCAAGAGAAAAAGACCTTCCCGAGCCAAACAGCCCAACCCTGTTACTACACCAGATATACCACCCCTAGTGATTTCTACCCAATCATTAACAGGAGCAAGTCCACAAGTAGGCTTGGCCGTGGCAAAGGCTTAAGGCAGTTAAAGCGGATTGCTTCTCGTTCCTGAGTTTGTTCTAAGAAAAAAACAAACACCCAACGGTCCTTCTCAGGACCACTCACTTCTTTCGAAAAGAGATACTAATTCATTTTGCCAAAATCAATTAAAACTCAAAATCCCTTGTTTAACCCTATGATGTACGTGTTGTGAGTGCATGAGTGTAGACCCTTATTATTCTAAACAATCAAAACCAAGAGACATTTACGTTTTTTCAGTCTAGTCTATTCTGGTACAAATATTTACAATTCAATATCACAACACAACATAACACAACACTTTTTAAAAAAGTTCATAGACTTCTTCTGTGTCTTTTTTCTTCTTTAACTCTCTCTGTTTTTTGAATTTCTTCACTTTCACAGTTTTTTCCTCTTCTTCTTCTTCCTGACTTTTTTCTCGTCTTCTTTTCTTTTCTGTCTACTCTTTCTGAACGTGTCGGGGTTCTTCTTTTACCGAGGTCACCTCTTTTTCTTCTTCCTGCTCCTGCTCCTGTTCTTTCTTAGGGAAATCTGAAGACCTATGTCCTTTCTCTTTACAATGATAACAGGTATCTTGACTTTTGTCTCTTCTGACACTGGTCTTGCTTTTTTGGCGTTATGGACATTCTGTAGCCCAATGCCCTTTCTTCTGACAGATATAAGAAGTATCTTGACTTTTATCTCGAAAGGAGGGAGAGTAGTCCGTCGGCTTGTCTGAAGAAAACTTTCTTATGACACCTCGCAAAGCTCTAATCAGAAGTTCGATCTGGGTGGGTTCTTCCATCGTGTTGAACGGTTTGAGAGCAAAACGAATACTGAGAGGGAAGGCACTAAATATACAGGGGTCCATGGGGTTTCAAATGTAGTCATTTGACTTTTTGCAGTCAAGATGAAACGATCGCATCATTTCGTAAAGAAAAGAGAAGAAAGTAAGAGGCAGAAACGTGATTTCTCGCCTCGCACAGTAGCTGAGGTCTTGGCTCAAATTCATGCCAGCAATTTTGTAGATGAGATGAGTGAACCAGAATCTAGGCCCAGAGAGTCTACACTCAGTCAAAGTCCATCACCACCAGTAAACCCTCAAAAGTACTACCACATTCGAGAGACCGACAAACGCTCCTCTAGAAAATTTAGAACCACAGCTTACACGTACGCAGTGAAGTTTAAAGATTTCAAGTCCGACGTACCGTTGGAGAAAGCAGAAGGGTTCATCACTGATGTGTGGGATTCTTTGTTAACTACACTGAAACGGCAATGTGAAGCCAAAGAAGACGATCGCTTGAGACTTTCCATTCATCACGATAGTTTGAAGACACCCGTTTGGATCGAGTTTAGCAGCCCGGCAGAACTGACACCTTCCAAAGTCATGGACAAGATTCAACACGTACAACAATCCAACGACAAGTTTCACATCACCGATGGAAAAGCGACACTGTTCATGACCCACGTTTCTCTTCCCCAAGGGACAGGACGCAAGAAGGCGATCTTGCTAGAAAACCTTCGCAGCACCAAAAAGAGCCTCGTTCAAATTAACAACACTCAAGACCAGATGTGTTTAGCCCGTGCCATCGTGGTGGGACGAACGTATGCCGACAAGAACGACACGGCAGAATGGAAAAGAGCCTGGAAAACTATTCAACAATCGGACCGAGCCAAACAACGAAGAGAAGCAGAACTCCTGTTACAGCAAGCGGGGCTAGCTAAAGACACACCCTGTGGCATTCCTGAAATGCAGAAGTTGCAAGACGTCTTGGCTCCACGCTACACCTTGAAAGTGCACCCTCAAGAAGTGCGCGGACGTGCGTGTTGTTTCGAGGCAAAAATTTCAAAGACGGAAAATACATTCACGTCTATCATCACGATGAACATTTTGATGCCATTACCAGTATCACTGCATTCCTGTCATACAGTTATTACTGTGAGAAATGTGACTATGCCTATAACAATA
Organism: Megalonaias nervosa; assembly: GCA_016617855.1. NCBI lineage: Eukaryota > Metazoa > Mollusca > Bivalvia > Unionida > Unionidae > Megalonaias > Megalonaias nervosa. Next base: position 6,733 of record JAECUM010084959.1, on the reverse strand, counting down.
GAGAGCAACACAAGCATTGCGGATCGAAATGTGAGGGATGTTTAGCCTCTAAGCCCTGTCTGGACGAAGGACAGGAACGAATGCATTGCTCTGCTTGTCAGCGCACGTTTGTCAGTCCTACCTGTTACCAACAACATCTAAAGACGCAAGGTTCACAGCAGAAATGTGCTTGTCAACTCCTGAGATTGTTCCCTACTTGTGGACAAGGCATACGTACCAATAATGCCAAGACGCACGTCTGTTCAGGAAACAAGCGATGTCACATTTGTTACCAAATTTTGGACTTGGAACACCAATGCTACATTCAAAAATACCAACCCCAACAGGAAGAAGATAATGACCGGAAGAAAGGCCATTTCATCTTTTTCGATTTCGAATGCATGCAAGAGACTGGCATTCACATTCCAAATTTCTGCGTGGCTCATCGAGCGTGTGAGAAGTGTATCCAAGAGCCTATCTTGACTCATTGCCCTCACTGTAGCAAGATTCCTGGAGGACGTGAACAAATCTTTCGGGGACCAAACACGCTGACCGATTTCGCCCAATGGATCTTAAACCCTATCGACGAGACGTGGAGTCAAGAGGACATCGAACGTTACGGAGATTGTCATCGTTATGCCACGGTGATGGCTCACAATTTCTCGGGATACGATGGGCAATTTCTTCTCAGATGATGATGATGTTCGTCCTTCGGTCTCGAAGACGACCATGACTTCAGATCAGGGCTGGTCTGTGAGTGCGCAGATGGCTGGAGAGACCAATCTGCGCTCTGAAGAGTCTAGGGCAATGATGACAGGGAATTGCCGGGGGCTGGATGAACTGAAGGTCGGCGCTGGCTCTGCTCTTCCTCTGCTGACGTTTCTGCTTGGTCTCGTTGATCCGGTGCTCTTCAAATGCAGCTGCACCTGAGCTGATCTGGTGACGCCAGGCAGCGCGGTCTTCAGCAAGCTGCTCCCAGCTGTCTGGGTCAATGCCACAGGACTTCATGGAGGCTTTGAGCGTGTCCTTGAACCGTTTCTTTTGGCCTCCTCGGAAACGCTTGCCTTCAGCGAGTTCCCCATATAACAGTCTCTTTGGGAGGCGCTCATCAGGCATACGGCAGACATGACCAGCCCAGCGTAGTTGTGACCTTCTGAGCATGGCATAGACGCTTGTAATCTCTGCTCTCTGGAGGACTTCTGTGTCAGGAGTCTTGTCCTGCCATTTGATGTGGAGCAGTTTTCTGAGGCAGCGCATGTGGAAGGAGTTCAGCTGTTTTGCATGGCGACTGTACACCGTCCATGTCTCACAGGCGTACAAGAGGGAGGGCAGTACTACTGCGCGGTACACCTTGAGCTTGGTTGGCAGGCTGATTCCTCTTCTGTTCCACACAGTATTGTGAAGTCTGCCGAAGGTTGCAGTTGCACGAGCAATCCTGAGAGTGACCTCTTCATCGATGGAGACTGTGCGCGACAAGGTGCTGCCAAGGTAGATGAACTTGTCAGCAACAGCAAGCTTCTGTCCATCGACGGTAATGCTGGAATCGGTGTAGGGGACTGAGCGTGCAGGCTGGTACATGACTTCGGTCTTCTTCGTACTTACTGTGAGTCCGAAGTCTGTGCAGGCTTTGGAGAACCGATCCATACTTTCTTGCATGTCAGACTGAGTACCAGCACTAAAAACGCAGTCGTCAGCAAAGAGGAAGTCGCGGATGGTGTTTTCCTGGACTTTGGTCTTAGGCTGCAGTCTTCTCAGGTTGAATATGTTCCCATCAGTCCTGAACCGGATGTCGATGCCAATGTCACCCTCACGGAAAGCATCGGTCAGGATGGCTGTGAACATCATGCTGAACAGGGTCGGGGCAAGAACGCAGCCCTGCTTGACACCGTTTGTCACTGGAAAGGGCAGGGAGAACTCTCCATCATCCTGTACTCTGGCGAGCATGCCATCGTGGAACAGTCTGACCATGGTGATGAGCTTCTCAGGGCATCCGAACTTTGCCATGATCCTCCACAGACTTTCACGACTCACAGGGTCAAAAGCCTTTGTGAGGTCCACAAAAGTGGTGTAGAGGCTGACGTTGTGCCTTGGCATTTCTCCTGGAGTTGCCTGGTTGCGAAGATCATGTCCACGGTGCCCCGATCCTACCTGAAGCCGCACTGACTCTCTGGTAGCAAGCCTTACCCCAAGTGGACGTTCAGTCGATTTAGCAGAATTCTGGCCAGTATCTTCCCTGCGATGGATAATAGGGAGATGCCACGGTGGTTGTCGCATGCTTGACGGTTCCCCTTCCGCTTGTAGAGGTGGACAATAGAGGCGTCTTTGAACTCGTGCGGAATCTTCTCCTGGTTTCACACAGACTGGAAGAGGTCAGTAAGCTTCTGCGTCAGTCGGGGACTACCAGCTGCGTAGACTTCCGCTGAGATGGAGTCAGAACCCAGGGCTTTGCCACTGGATAGACTTTTAATTGCCTTCTCTACTTCTGTGAAACTTGGCGAATCCGAGAGGGAAGCGTTGGTTGGGACCTGGGGCAGGCGAGCGATGGCTTCAGCGTTGATGGAGGAAGGACGGTTGAGGACACTGTCGAAGTGTTCTGCCCAGCGCTTGAGAATCTCTTCCCTATCGGTGATCAGCGTGTTCCCATCTGCACTGAGGCGGGGGAAGATCCTGATTTAGTGGGACCGTAGATTGTCTTGAGCGCCTCGTAGAACCTCTTCATGTCATTGCGGTCTGCATACAACTGGATCTCGTCCGCCTTCTTGCTCAGCCATGTGTCCTGCATCTGTCGGACCTCTTTCTGCACTCTTCTTCTGATATTGGCGAATGCAGCTTTCTTAGATGTGGAGTTCGGGTCATTTAGCAGCGCTCTGTGTGTGCGGTGTTTTTCGTCGAGCGGTTCTTGTATGCGATCATCGTTATCATCGAACCAGTCCTGGTGCTTGCGCGTGGTAGGGCCTACCACATCGGCGGTGGTGGAGTAGAAAACATCCCGAAGGGACGCCCACTCAAACTCTACATCATGCGAGCCTAGAGTGATGGCTGCCAGATTGTTGTCTAGTTCGTCTGCAATGGACTGCTTCACTGAATCGTTTTACAGCTTGGAGACGTTCAGTCGCTTCAGCGTCTTGCTTCCTTGAGGACGTTTAGGAGGCTGTATCCTGATGTTAAGTTTGTGGTCAGTCCAGCACTCGGCTCCACACATAGCCTTCGTCACTCTGACGTCCTGCCTGTCTTTCTGTCACACTATGACGTAGTCGAGCAGATGCCAATGCTTGGAGCGTGGGTGCATCCATGACGTCTTGTTGCAAAGTGGTAGGCGGAAGACAGAGTTAGTGATGAGCAGTTCGTGCGCTGCACAAGTTTCCAGCAGTGGGCAATTTCTTCTCAGATACTATACGGAACAAAGTACCGAACGTCCGAAAGTGACTTTGAACGGAGCCAAAATCATTTCCATGCAAGTGGGTCAAGTGCAGTTTAAAGATTCGATGAGTTACTTGGCCATGCCTAAAACGTTTGGAATGACAGAAATGACCAAAGGCTATTTTCCACACTTTTTCAATACCGAAGCCAATCAATATGCCGTTCTACCCCATTTGCCTGAGGCTCACTTCTACGACCCCGACAACATACGTACCGAACAACGAGAAGCTTTCTACGCTTGGTACCAGACTCACGCCTCGGACCCTTTCGACTTTCAGGAAGAAATGTTAAAATATTGTCGTTCCGACGTGGACATTTTACGGCGTTGCTGTGGCAAATTTCGAGAACTGTTCATGGAACACGGAGGAATCAATCTTTTGAAAGAAGCCTGCACCATTGCCAAAGCGTGTTCCTTAATGTTATGCCAACGATTTATGCCCGAAAACACCCTAGCTGTCATCAGTCCTCAAACAACAAATTTTGTCAAACGTCAATACTCGGTCAAAGCCCTACGCTCCTCCAAAGCTCCTCCACCCATGCGAAAAAAAAAACTCATTCAAACTGCCTCCAAAGACGTCATCGATACCGTGTGCGAATGTTGTCTGAATGTCTGGAAAGGCACAATACCTTTGTCTAAACACCAGAAAGAATGCTTAGGCAAACATCGACACGTTCTTCGCCAAACGGTCCAAAAGAAAATGCCCACTGGTCAAAAGAAAAAGATGTTGGTGCAACGCGGGGGAATTTTACCCTTTTTGCCCATGTTGCTGAAAGGAGCAATAGGAACAATAGGAGGACCCTTGCTGAAAGGAGCATTGGGAAACATCCTGAGAGGATGAAGATAAAAAGGTCCAAGAAGATAAAAGGGGCCTTTGGAGTCAAAAGATCTCAGACGTGATCCTTGAAATCCGATGGAGGGACGAGAACTGGCTTTAGTGCCTTACAAACGATGGATGGAATACCATCGTTGGCAAGAACAACGAACCCCACATTTACCTCCCAATCCTCATTTGACCGAAATGTCTCAGTTACAGCACGAATTGCAATCCTTGATGAATCGCAGCGATTTGTCAGAAACGGAAAAATCGCAACGGTACGGTCAGTTGTTACAACGACTGAAACTCTTTCACCAAAAAGCTTTAGACGAAACAGCTCAACCCACTCTGAAAGATTTTAAGGCCCTGATGAAAAGGTCACCACCACCACCACCACAACCACTACCACTCCCAGGGGTCAAGACAGACGCAGCCCCACGGTTGCCTGAGGAAGAAGAGGCAAGAGAAGTCTTTCAAACACCGTCAGCAGCTCCCATCCCTAATAAGATTGCAGCGTCCTTGTTGACCCCTTCCCCTACACCCCAACGAGAAGAACTTAAAGCTTGGGTTAAAAAGATGATGTCCACTCCTCCTTCGACAGAAGTGAAAAAGAAAGAAGGGAAACCAGAAGTGAAAAAAGAAAAGAAGACCAAAGCCATCCCATTTCAACCACCACCACCATTACCTTCCACTTCTACACCCGTGGCACATCGGACACGTAAAACCGTTTCTAAACCACTCCCTCGTCCCATTCAGAGTAGCATCAGTGAAGAGTAGATCACTTATTAAAAAATGGAGAAGGTGTTAACCAGCATTTACTACGATCCAGTAGATCCTGCAGGTTACGGAGGAGTTCAGAAATTGTATCGTGCTCCCAAGACTCGACTGAAAAGTATCCGTTTACCTCATGTGCAACGATGGTTACAAGAACAAGCCACGTACACTTTACACAAACCCATTTGACGAAAATTTTCCAGAAGTCGCACCCAAGTAGAGGTTATTGATCACCAATGGCAAGCCGATTTAGCCGATGTCTCTCATTTGGCCACCTACAACCGTGGCTACAAATATTTTTTTTTGTGTCATCGACGTCTTTTCCAAATCTGCTTGGGTCCTACCATTGACTTCCAAATCGAGCAGTGAGTTAGTGCGAGCCCTCAAACTGGTGTTGAAACAAAGCGGGCGTCACCCTCTTCGATGGCAAACTGACAAAGGCACCGAATTTCTGAACCAAGCTTTCCAAAAAGAATTGAAGAAACGTGACATTCATTTTTTCACCACCGAGAATCCCGAAACCAAAGCTAGCATCGTGGAACGTTTCCAACGCACCTTGAAAGAACGCATGTGGAAATATTTTACGCATCAACACACTCTCAAGTACATCGACGTCTTGCCACACCTCGTCCAATCGTACAACCAATCTTACCATCGGAGCATTGGGCGTGCCCCCCAAGAAGTGACTGCTGACAACGAAATGACCGTCTTCGAGCGTCTGTTTGATACGTCCCCGACAGTGACTGTCCCCAAGAAAGGTGGAGTGTTGGCATCAGGAGATTGGGTACGCATTGGCAAAACCAAACGCACTTTCGACAAAGGTTACTTACCCAATTGGACCACAGAATTGTTTCGTGTCACTGAACGAATGCGTGGCCGTTATCCTCCTGTCAGTAAATTGGAAGACATGAACGGGGAAGTGTTAAAAGGAACGTTTTACTTGCCCGAGTTACAACGTGTGACCAAAAAAGAAGACGTGTACGAGATAGAAAGCGATCTCGATTGAAGAACTCGTAAAGTGGGAAAACGACGTGTCAAAGAAGTCCAAGTACGTAGGAAAGGATATCCTCCCAGTTTTGACTCTTGGATCGCCGCTTCGCAACTCATCGACTATAAAAAGAAGTGACCATCATGCCCTTCAACACAGCCTCAGCTACTGCAGTGACCACTGCTTCCCCCAGTTCTTCTCTGCAAGATCTACAAAAACAACCCTTGTGGGTGTGGTTTGGAGAACGTGTGCCTAAAAGGTAAATCGTCTTTTTCTGCCAAATCTTTGTGGTGTATTGTGTCATCGGTGCTGCCATTGCCAATTTGAGTTTGCAACAAGGAGACAAACAATTGTGGACCATTTTACTTAGCAGTTGCATTGGTTACCTTCTTCTCAATCCGCCTCTGAAATATTCCTCTAACGGAAACAACAACAACGTTAGTCTTGTGTCCAACGTTAGTTCCAACAGTCACCCTAACCATCCTCTTTTAGACACTCCTCTTACTTCCAGTGACTCCTCGGACACTAGAACTGTGGAATTATGAACAACCAATTTTACTTAACGTTACCCAGTGACAGTTCCATGGAGATGTTTCCCAATAACACTTTGTGCTGTTTCTCGGCCAGATTACCTCAAGCCATCCAATTGGATCATGAAGCCCATTGGGAAGTGGCTTTGGTCGAAATGATTCACCCTACACAAATTAAAAACATCGTCGAAAATGAAAACACTTTTACGGTAGAAGTTTATGACGAA
>JAECUM010084958.1:0-16702 GCA_016617855.1 Megalonaias nervosa | reverse complement strand
GTGCCGGAACAACTGGTTACCTTGTCACTAGTAGTGCATCCAGAACAGCATCATATTCACTTTTGGTAATATGCCGTCTTTAAAGTAACACATGACATTAGTCTGAATAGTTTAAAAAATAATCTCAACTACATTAAAGCAATAATATAGATACTGATAGTCCAAACATACTTCTATATTTCAATTATTAAATTTTTTGGGTAGGCTTTGTGCACGTACAGTGAATACAAAACGTTCACAATACTGTCCACTTATAAATTCAAATCGTAACTATCTTAGTACGTGTCTACTCTAGGACAGTGATATATAACTGTGACCCAGGTGCGTATTTGTCATGAGTGAGCACGTGAGTGAGTGAATGATTGATCGATCAGTGCACGAAGCGCATGACGGGGACGATAACGTCGAGCACCTGGCACCTAATAAAAGCCCTAGGCATTCGTTGTATCGGCTCTGGACGAACAACATCTTACTCATTTTGTATAGGCCTATGGTGGCGATAACAATTTGCGAGAATTGTAGTATTTCAATATTTAGGGTCTCCGTGTCTGTTAAGGTGTCATGTATGTGTTATCGTGTAGCTGTATTGAAATACTGGCGTGCGGGTCGTGTATCGTTGTGTATCGTATTTGTTCGGTTCTGTTTTAGTATCATATATTGAGTATTCGTCCTGCTTCGTTGTAGGTTTTTCTTTTATCTCGTATGTTTTCCTGACGGATAATAAACCCCACGACCTGCGGGTGTTGTGATTGCATCTTTTATTCAACGCCCGGCTCACACAACAATCGCTTTACTCAATGGTATTTTTGTTTTGCAAAAATAAAAAAAAATGCCATCAGTGTTCACTGACTCCAAGATAGTTTATTTACAGAAATGTAAAACATTGTTAGTAAGGTTAAAGAAGTATAAAATTACTCAAGGTATTATCTCACAATATTTAAACCACTGATAAATTCTGGTCATATAGATATGACTATTAAAACAGTCGAAAGACTTGAAGAAGCGCTACAAATTGTAAAAATTTAAAACTTCCTTGTGTGGATAGATATCGTGTTAGGGTCTATGTAGGTCATATGGATATCCATTGGCACTCAGGCACTTTGACATATAAGCATATGTAAAGTACAAAAGTTGATACAGCTACAAGTTGACAGTGACATATATGCTCCCAATTTACGCTTAGGCCGAAAGGTAAAAACAAAACGGGTGATTGATACACGCCGTCATCAGGGAGAACAGAGAAAGTCTGGAAAGATACAGTCTGATAAGAAAATTTAGTTTACGAGAAAAATATTAAGGCTCTGCTGGAAAAGGAAAGCAGTGAATATTTTTCAACGTGTTCTGACACAAAAGCATCTATAATATAAAGGTTGAAAATAACATTGAACACAAGAATACAAAAATATTTCTGTTACATGGAAACCAGAAAATAATTAGACGTTTTAACAGTGGTCATTGGGGGATGCAATAGCATTAATCATATATCAATGGATATGAATCCAATGGAAGAGAGTAAGAAAGAAACCAATCCAGAGCATGGATCAGTCTATTCAGTTACATAACAACTGACACAGTTAGAACGCTGAAATGTTTCACATCTGTCAAAGTAATATTTGCCATTTACAAAACAATCCTTGTACAAGTTTTCTTTCAACACCTTACAAATATCAAATATAACAAGTTATTATCATTGATCGAGTAGTTTGCAAGCTGGATACTAAAAGAAGATTATATAGATTGCGTATTTTAGAAACAAGGGTTGTATCTATACGATAAATAAAATTATATATAGCATAGGCAGGTATGAGCAGTAGATATATATATATATATATATAGTAGTAGCAGCAGTTATATATATATATATATATATATATATATATATATATAAAGTCTTCAAAAAGGTGTTCAAGATCCACAAACAAAAAACCAACATAGCAACAAAGTGAACGGTAAGGGGTTTGAACTTGTGTGAAATGATACAAATAATATGAACATTTAAAGTTTGGAAACAACTGAAACCAATAATTCACTGAATGATTGATTGATTGATTGATTGATTGATTTCAGTTTTACGGCGCACCAGCACTGTTAGGCTATTTAGCTCCATAGAAAAGGTTATACGTAGCACATATTTCATTGAAACAGTGGCGGATAAACAGTGGAGAAAAAGTAGTACTGCATCAAGAAATAATGTACTTAGATAACGAGTTTCTAGAATGCAACAGATGTTGCAAAAGCAGTTAAAGCACGAAGGAGATACAAAATATTACCAGCATGTGAATGACTTAATAAAGAAACAACAAGATGGCAGATATTAAAATATGATAAGGCGAATACATTATAGACAATGTCTTACCTGAGTAATAAATAGCAACCAGAGAATAAATGGAAAGAGATGACGTTGAGAAATATGACGTTGATTTTCACTTCATTTCAAGCAAGCTAAAAGATAAATGCAATATTAACAAATGCACATTAGTATACATGAATAACATAAAAAAGTATGATACGCCCATAAATGTTGAAACAACAATAAGAACATTTAAACTTCTTTCAAATTATATTCACCGAATATGTAGCAGCGGTTCTCACAATTGCTCAATTAACTCTTCATTTCAGTCTGACAAAATTGTTACCACCGACAATTTTAAGTGCATCCATAAAACTTTCAATCCAGATAAATGACCACAAAAAAACCCATAGTCAGTTAATGTGGGAAGAATCTTGCACCAAATGAACGGAGTAAAATCCCGTGTACTTTTCACAGTGTTTAGATATACGAATTTTGAATCAGTTCGTACCTAGTAATAGCTGAATTTAAACTACAGACATTAATAGTGGGATCAAATGACTTTAAATGTTGCAAATGTAATAGAGACATACTGCAGAAGGAAATGCTACTATGGAAAATAAATTTTACCAGTGAAGTAAATATTATGTAAAAAGCAATATTAACCGGGTGTTACAATGGAAAGAATTAAAAGAAATGTCAGCAGAGAATTATACAAGTATGCATGAGGGTAGAAAACTGAATTAAAGGCCCATTCTATTATATAAGCAACGCCAACTGCATACAACACGCATTGGTGAACAAAATACCAGAAATTTAAATATATTGAGATGGAAACTATTAAAGGTGCGCGGTATGATCAGTATACCAGTCTACCTCGGTATTTTGTTTCTGGTGGTACTTAGGTTCGTCGATAGTTTCCGTCAGTCAGTAATTCACAAAATTTCCCGAGGAATCTTTGTACAACTTAAATGATATTAAGAGCATGTTTTCATTACTCATGACATAAAAGTTCCAAACATTATATTTTGCTCAAGACGATTGCATATGTCACAAATTAATGGTGAATATTAAAAATAAACTTGTATTTATGATTCTTTAATCACTTGTCTTACTCTTCTCACGTATACCAACGTGTTGACCAAATGGAATGTTGCAAAACAGGTTCAGGCCAATTCCAACTTTAGGAAAACAATCAGATTAAAAGGAAACAAAACCCTCCAAATCACGTCATGTTTGAGTTATTAACTACCCATGTGAATCTGTTAAGTATATATATAACTTTGCAAGACTACGAATTATCCTAAAACTTTTAGGAGTGCAATTGCTTTTTGTCTGAGCTATCTTAAGTCCACTAAACATTTGCTCGTTTTATTGAATATGTGTATTTTATGTTTAATAGCTCTCACTGATAAATATCTTGCCAGGTTTTGGCATGTCACTCAAAGTTTCCCCGCCTGTTATAACATTAATGTAGCTAGTAAACTGTAGGTGTCAGTATCAACACTCCTTATTTGTATGAATAGGCTTCCTAATGTCAGCACAATGTTTTTACAGTGTCAGCCAGGTTGTAAGATTAATCATCCCACTTTAGTTATAGTTTTTAGATTGCAACTTATACAACAATTAACATACACATAGCAAATTAATCTACTTTAAGGCATTAGCCGTTTTATTTTCTGGGGAAGGGGAGGTGGCTGTGATTTTCTTCGGAGGTGAAATATTTTCCTTTATTTCAAGATAATTAATATTTTACCCAAATAATATAATGATATAATATGATGTTATTTTCCTATAAATCAGAGCGCTAGATGCGTTTTTCCATCTATTGACAGACGGAAATTAAACGAAATTCTTTCATGTCGCTGTCCCAAAACAATGAAATGCTAATCTCTAACATAATAGCGGTATATCGTGGTACGTATGGCGGCACGTTCAAAACTACTGCAGTATACGAAGATACAAAATATTTAAAATACGTTGCTCTTGACACTATATGAAGCTAATAATGCAATGGAGGAAGTGAAAAGACCAAAGAGAAATATTTAGTGGAAATTCGACGTAAATGTAGAAATAATGGGTTGTTTGCAAACCAAAAGCCAAATGAACGCGCGAATCATAGGCGAACATTGTTTAACATCCTAAATTCTTGAATTTAAATAATTGGCTGGAGGAAACTTAGATGTTATCGTAAACAAACGAACTCGACTAGGTTTGCTCATCGACTTGACGCAAACACTATACTGCTTTAGCAGATCATAGAATAATATTAGATGTGTTCAATCTAAATCAATAAACGCTGCTGCAAATGTGCTCTCATTTTGTCAACCTGATCTAAGAAAACCTCTTCAGATAGGCAAGACTAACAAGTACAACACCTTAGCTATTCAACCCAGTTTAATGGAAAAAGACTTTATTCAAGCGTAAACTATCAAAGAGCTTTTATAGTCACACTTTAATATTGTACACTGATGGTTCTATGATTCGATACAGATCACTGCAGCAAGAGATTCTAAACGATTCGACTTAGCTAGATAGTGTAGAAGGCAACATCTGGTTTTGGGATTTCCAGCTGTTATTAATTAATTAAAGTAGCATACAAATTTCACGTTTACTTATTGATACAAAAGCTGATGTCTGTATATAAAATGTTTTACCCGATAACGACGCAATAACATCAGATTATAATAGCACTGACATACAAAATTTAATTTGTTCTGCAACATATTTAAAATTTCACCACATCATTACTGGAGATATTGGATCGATAAAGGACCAGAAGAATCTTAAAATTGTACATTCTGCTTATGCAGAACCTACGTCAGCTCTTGTAAAAGTTGTTTATAATTGTACAGTAAAGGCTAGCAAGTGCTTTTCAATGCTGGAGAACATTGTCAGATATTGAAATGAATCGCAATATATACATTAAGCCACTGGCTGGATATACTCCTTCATGCCAGATAACTCTAGATTAGTGATAAAGAAATACCTAGACTGAAGTAAAGCATATGGTAGTATGCACTCTGAACTTTGGGTACAAATCAGAAAATCTTTCATGTAAACTTTTGCAACAATATTTGAAAATGTTATAAATATAATGTAGTTTTAAAGATGTAACGGCTCTAAGGTTATAGTTACGATGCCATATTGTTCTTATAACATGGTTAGTTTAGTATGATCCTACAACAATTTCTAGAAATCAAGTGACTCGTACCAACTGGGTCTTAAATCTAGCTTCAAAACATACTCAAGTAGCAACGAATCAGACCCCGAACGCTGAGAAGCAACATATAAGAGTAAGACAAGAAAATGTGGCAAACAGAAAAAATACTTAGTAGGCAAATATTAGGAACCAAAGAAGGATTATGATGATGATGTTGCTCTGGAGCCCGTCTCTTCGCGACAACTACGATCCTTCTGTGTCACATATGTCAGTTTAACCGTGCCTCCAGCATGCATAATCTCTAACAATGTTATGCCTTTGGAGCATAAAATTCAGTCCACCTCTTGCACGATGACTTGTGACAATAGAGAAAGGCTAAAACACAAATCTCCCATGAAACAGACAACATCAGCTTCAGCCTCCAACTCTAATAGATTCTTTGCTTGCACCTTTGATACAAAGATGCAAATAAAAAACCAATTAATGCAATAAACAAGTATAACAGATATTCAAACAAAGAAAGAACCAATTTGTCTAGCACTCCTGTTCAACCAACTTATCACATCCCCAATAATCCCAAACAATGTTGCTCCTACAATTTTGACTAACTAAAACAAAAAGCTGGCTAAATGTTGCAAGCCATGTTGTAAATTGTAAAAAAAAATGATTCACCTGGAACAAGAGTTGAGGAGTAAAATTGATGATATTGTCATTCCTATTGCTGTGCCTAGCAGCAATCGTCACGCCTTTTTCTCTGACGATTACTTTTATGAAAGGACGCTTACTTATAACAAACTCGTTTTGTCCATGTTCAACTTCACCATATTGCCATTATTTATAGATTGTTCTGACCTATCAGTCTTCATTTATAATTCATTTACAATATATATTTTCTAGAGAACTTGATTTCTTTTACGTTCTATTTTAATACCTTCCATTGTTGAGGCGACAACCGCAGCATCTTACATCCTCGCATCGTAATTTTTCATGACTGAACTTCTACTTTCTCACCAAAGGCACCTTACTGGAAACTTCGTCTATTTTACGAATTAACAAATTTTAATTTTTCCTTTTCTTAATCCACCAGTAAGTTCATTCGCATCGGGACAAATTTATTCTAGTAATGGTATACCACAAGTATCTTGCATTTGTCACTTTTGTACAACTGTACGCTCTTGTATCTTGTTTTCAAAGTTCGAGGCTAATAAAGCTGACGTTCAACGTCTACGCTGACCTTCGCTTCGCAGCTGTCCGTGCTCTGGAACTCTTCGGTATTTTCTGAGTCCGCCGAATTTATTTAATATATCTGAAATTCACTTGTTATGGCAGAGGTAGGTTTCAGATATAGGTTTGTTGAATTCTCATCATTAAAATTCGGTCATAAACCTTGAACATCTAAGTTATGTCTCTATGGTGTTTAGTAATTTAAGTTATGGACAACATTTTGGGTGAGCGTTAATTCAACTACACCACTGGTTCTGTCTTCTGATATGATGTATATTTCAGAATTAGTAGCTGTCTACATAATTCTCAGGTATTTTCTTATAAATCCATGTCCTACATTATAAATGGAATTTAGGAATAATTCTTTCAGTTTGATTTCGGTTGAAGTTTTAGGCTGTTTTCCAATATCAAATAGTGCTATATTATGCTCTGCCAAACCACTAGCAAGATCCACACAATCATTGACAGGAATTTGATCTTGAGTTGCTTTGTGTTGTTATTATTATTATTATTATTATTATTATTATTATTATTATTATTATTATTATTATTATTATTTTCTTGTTCCTCATCCTCAGCGGAGACATGGTGGCCCAGTGGTAACTTGACAGCCTTGGGACCGAAAGGATGAGAGTTTAAATCCTACCATCAGACCAGCCTGAATCAGACACCTTGGTGTGTCCTTGGGCAAGGCATTTAGTCAAATTATCTCAGCACTAATTAACCTACTTGTATTGCCGTGCTACAGAAAAACTCAAATCCGACCGCCTCATCATCAACGTAATGTTAAAATTGTTTCGTTCCAAATCTCCGCCACCCTCATCCATTTTTTTGTGCTTAAAACAGAATTAAGCATAATCTGCTGCATATGCCATTTTGAGGTCATTTAAATAGCGAATAAATGGACAAGACGCAAATTGAAAAAGAATTAGAAATTACTCGAAAGACAAAATTAGCAATGACTATGTTTCTTTATAGACTGGATAGTGCAAACAAGAATTGAACATAGCTGCTTGAAAATGAAACATATGAAGAGATCATCAGTAAGCTAGTAACTAAAAATGTCATGGAAAGAATGGAAGAAAAAAACAAACCAAGAAGACGTATAAAATCTATATAAATACTAGATATGCTCAAACTCCGAAATTAGATGTCGTAATTGATAGTGTGATATCAATAAAAGTACACCTTTTGTGCAATCTACAAAATGAACGGAAAACTGACTTCATCGCCTCAGATTGATGAAGATACTTCATCCGATGTTTGTGTTTTAAGCTAGGTTATCACCAATCTGCATTGTATTCTAGGTTTAACCGTACAGATTTTAAAAAGACAATTCAATGTACGAAGGAAATAAACAATTTCGAAAACTTATACCTAGTACAACACTAAACTAGGGTTACTAATTATATGTGCTCTGGAAATTTGCAACTGATGCGTTTGCGTCTTTTAGGATTTATTATCGCACCTGGAAACGTCTGTTATCGATTATATACTAAAGTCAAAGACATGGAACATAGATTGGACAATACTTTTCAAAATTACATAAATACTTAGCTATCATTATTGAATGATTGAACAATATTTTTTAACGTTATATCGTTTTGATCGAAGGCATGTTATTATTATTTGTTTTATATGTTTTTACTACTCATCATGTATCCTATGTTTGACCAATTGAAACAATTTAACAATTCGTTTCCTGATCAAGTTTGGACGATATATTGCATTTTAAAAGCTGAATCTAATTTAATATATTTTTTTAAGACTCAAAATCATAATTTTTTCATTTTGAATTATCTTAAAATTTTACCATGTTGGTATCTTTTGTACTTGTATTGACTTATATCCACTCTATTTTCTTTTCTCCATTTGCGTTATATTTCATACAGTGCTATTTGTTTTTGTAATGCTATTTATTTTTCTGTACTAACGCATATACCTTTTTACAATATTTGCAATGGATGTTTGTATTACAAACGTCAACAATGCCTTTCTCGTCATCAACGTATTAGACATATTTTCTATTCATTGCTTTATTTTCAGCCATTAAATTCAAATTATTATTAACTGCTTGTAAGTAACATTGTATTTTACATTTCGTTACAAATAGAGTTATGTTTTATCTGACTTGTAAAGTGCCTTGTAAAATAAATGGAAGTACCAGACAAAAATTGTGATTAAACACCCGAGAAAGGTAACATTTCAAAAGTGTAAAATTTCCTGCTGAGTTGAATATGCGAGAGAAATAGGTAAACATAGAGAAGTTTTTAACATAGCCAAAGTTGAATATTTGAAGAAGGAACAAGAAGAGACCAAAACAACAAAAATATAATCTAAAAGAAAACTATTAAGATCAAACTGCAATATATAGCATTTGTACACGTGTAAATAAAACTTCTTCTGTTAGGTTATAAAATACGATGAAATTAAAATTCAAAAAATTAGACAAAGCAAGGCATGACAAATCTTTGTCTGCATACAACCCAATACCATAGCTATTTTCGGGTAATCAACTAATTTTTCAGATTTTTGTCCAGCAAATCAAAATCCTAATCAATTCTATTTACCACAAATCCTTAAATCTGCTCTCACAGTTGTATACAGTACGTTTTGTATATAAGCTGTTAAGATGTCAACCGGTCCATCATCTAACATGGACACTAACGAAATTGTAAGGATAAGCATTCCTTTTCAGTTGATTGATTCACAATCGACTAATTAATAGCACATGGACTAATACCTCACGACGCTATTAACACTGTAGCAACAAATGTAAAATCTAGTATACTTTGCTAACGTTATACCTTTTTCGGGGTAATAAATAGCAAAAAATGTCCTGTGGATAGAACTTAATCATATCATTGTAGATGATAAATCTGTCGACTGAAACATAAAAGGCGACATTTACAACGCAATTTAAGATACAACATTAACCTCTGCTCTTACTGACAACATTAACCTCTGCTCTTACTGTTTCGCACGGCATACTATTGAAACAGCTATTGAGTTTCATAATCAAGCATGGATAATGTATCCATTATAAGGAAATCATTCAAGATTCACCTTGCATGTTCATGATGAACTATTCGATATCACATGAACTTTTAACTTACAAACTTCTTACACAATAAATAGCGTATCATATGCTAAAGAATATTTACTAGCATTAGAGAAATAAGTTAAAGGCATTAATGTGGACCATAGCTAAACCCTAAACTTCCTGTTCCCCAAGAATGTGAACCAAAATATAATGTGATTAAAATGATTAGACAATTGTGATTGAACAATATGTGTGAGAATTAAGAAGGAGATAGAAACTTACCGGGAAAGATGCTAGCTGGAAATAAATACTTTAAATATAAAGTTTTAGGTTTCGAAACGACCAAGTCAACGGTCTCCCTGACAGAGGAAACTAACATATTTCCACAGTTGATGATAGAAATGTGGAATAGATTTTGCTGTTGAGCATTACAATATTTCAGATGAAGTAAAAAGACTACATCTGTTACTACAGCAGTGACAGGAATGAGATAAAGAATGTTTGAATTCCTATGGGATATTCGAATCTGGAAACATGTGAGAAATCAATGCGTGAACCAAGCAAATTGTATCAATGAAGAAATTTTTGATGATGAATCTTTGAAATACATCTCAAAAGTAAAATCATTCGGAATAACAGTTATACAGTATATACCACCACCTGCAAAGCTTAATTGTTTTGATTTAATGTCAGCAAGCAATGCAGTTTTCCACGTAATCAGGATTTTATTGGTTTATGAATGTTAAAAATGCATGCCATTGTCCTCGAATAACAAGATCACTCTTAACAAGTACAATTAAACCAAGAGTTGAAGATTGGTTAAATAAATGACATTGCAAATATTCTTTACTAAAAAGATATACTGATGATGTAGATGCTGGTTTAAGTAACCAGGTCAATAATTACTCATGCTAATACATTGTCAGCCTTGCAGATGAAAAAGGGTTTAAGAGAAAACGATATCTCAGATAAATGATGCTCCAGTCAGCGAATTTTACAAGAAATTACAGTCCATTGTTAAATAATCTAAAGCAAACGAAAACAGTATATTAATTGAAAAACAGATCGGTGTGGCACAAGGTAATATTGACAAAACGGTGAAACGTTTTTAAAAAATACTTAACTGATTTAATTATTGTTTACAACCGACAGAGGTGCATTCAGAAAGAAACAGATATACAGACCCTCACTCCAAATTGTAGCATTGCCGAACTCAAACCGAGCTACACAAAAACATAGAAACAGTTACAGCCGAGATAAACTGGGGAATTGATTTAAATATTATTTATATGATTGACTTAAAGAAGACATTGAATGGGAAATGTAGAATATGAAAAAGAGTTTCATCAGAAAAGAAGATTTTCACCAGGATTTACATTATTTAGAAACATTGGCATTAATGTTAATATTGTAATTATCAAGATAACAATTTTTAATCCAGATGGATCTGTTAAAGATTCAATTATGGACTAGAAAATATATAAGAGTACCCGATAACAACCGGAGACTTCAATAACAACAGACGAAAGAAACCTGACTATATAAATGAAAGATTGAGAGAACAAGGATTTGTTACTTTGCAGATGAACTACCTGGATGATGACTCTCCTTTCTACACGTCTTCTAAAGCTGTACATGATCAAATGTTGTAAACGATATCAATAAAAAGGCAAAACGTGAACAGCAACTAGAGCAACAAACTGAGCTATTACCTACCTTAGGTAAAATACATATCCACCGCACTTGCGATAAGTGTTGGTGTGTTTCTTCCTGACAAGTTTTATGAAAAGGAAAGGCCGTATTCAAAGTCATTTTGTAGACAATACATTATAAAAATGTCGGCGTATGGTAAATGCATTGTTCGGAACAAATATAATACAATAACACAAGGAATTCAATAACTCAGTCCCACACGTCATTGTAGCACCTACATACCTAGCAGCTTTAAACCCAAACAAACTGTACACATAGCATAAAGAAGTCGAATCCAAAAGATATCGATATTATGTAGTAGTTTGCTTTGAAAAGTAATGTGATGATCATTTCAAGGTAAATGTTTATAATATTTAAATATACAGATATGTGGGTACCTGTATGGGTTGGGACAAAGATGACCGAACTGGCCATTGTGAATAAGTTAAGAAAGTTGAGAACCTGAGCTGGGAATTTATAAACTGTTAGAACTGAAGATGAACAGTTTGTGGTATATGGAAAGAGGTTTATAATACCACTTGATATCCAGATACTAAATTCTATTGCCCATGGTATACAGGCAACTTTCCTAGGGATTCCAGATTTAACATTACACTTGCAAAATCCTCTGAAGTTATATAATGTTAAAGCTAAGATAACGAACTGGACAATATTTGTACACAGTGCTCCAAAATCAATTGGATAGTATGTAAGTCATACAAACGAAACAATAGTTGCTTTACTTTGCGTTTGCCACTGCAATACGAAGCAGTAGTAGCTAATAAAACTTTAAGGGATATCACACTAGATTCTCCAAGAATCGACTTACATGATGTTTTGATACTTAGCAAAAAGTTTAGGTTGAGCGATCTTGAAATATTTTGCAACTCAGAAATATGTAAAATTGTTGGTGACTATAGAAGCTCCTCCAAATATGTTATGTTGCTAACGTTTTCATTTGATACATTAGTTTACATAAATGCATTAAGTATTTCTGGGGAAAAACCAAAATTCACATAAATAAGTAACGTAAGTGTTAATCATATTTACACTGGCAATCGTTTCATATAACTTGATATAAGAACTACATACAATACCAAATTGAATGGTAGTGGTGCAACAATGTTATCATTTACAAAATCGACAGAAACATATGTAAATGCTCAAAATATGTGTACATAATGTTTGATGTCAGGTTAACATTAAAATCTATCAAATCAAATCAGTTCTGTTTTAAATACAAAGAGTAGCTTGTATCGATGAATAAACGTGTTTGAAAGAACATTGTCATTTGTGGAATTATTAAAAAAGAATATAAGGTACAAGATAGATCGAAATGTTAGTTCGCTTGTTATAATTTTATCAAAGATGAAAGCATTATTTGATGCCTGCACTAGTATGTTTATAAACATTAGGCTAAAGTTTCGTTAGAGCTAGAGAGGTCTTTCAATATGACATTTTACGCGTCAGAATTATTTTGCTCTGATTGAACTTTAAAGACATTACAGTTTCTGACAATAATTTTATCTTCCTGAGAATTGTTTCTTAACAAGCTAATGAATATTTTATTAACTAAGCCTTTCCGCTTGTAATTTGCTGACGAAATAGGGTTTCCACTATTGTTTAGTTTTCGAATTTACGATACAATAGCGGTCGACATTATAGTTCAACAACTACGAAGGCCTTGGGATTTTAAATCGTCCGATTTGTCGTTTTCCTTGAACGAATCTCTACCTGACACAATTTAACATGATAAATATTTCTATCTGTCGTTTAGGCCAACATACGTTTCTTTCAAAATGGAAAACAAAATACCCGGAATGATTTTACTAGTACAGAAACATTAGAAAATATGGGCTGTATTGATTAGATTTTGTTCCTTTGAATAACCAGATAGATGTCGTTAAAACTATTAAATGGAGCCCCTAATGATTTTGCATATCAAACTGGAATCACAAATTTCAAATATTTGCTAACAGATTTTAAATGAAATTCAAGGTGAATTATTTCTTGCTAAAGTTCTAAATGACATTAATGGTTTTCCGATTTCTTTCCACCCTCTTATTTCATTTAATGTCTTGCATCTATTTTGAATTACAGCTAACGCAAAGACACCAATGCCCGTTTAATGGATATACTAGAGACCATACCCCCAGTTAACAGGGATGATATTATTTCCTGGTGTTTCTGCAATCATCTTTAATTGTTTTAATTTAACACAAAAATAATCCTGATCTAATGTGAACTACACATATTATTTAAAATTAGCACCTGGTCTTTTCTGTTACATCTGAATAAAGATATTACTTGCATTGTTGTGTGGAGAATATCTATATTGTACATTAATCAAAATAATATTAGTCAATCCAGAATATATTTCTTTACATTATTTGCACCTTTGGATATAAAACCTGTTTAAATTATCTGTTCACACAGTCTATATGTTCATAAACCTTAGTTCTGTAACAGTAGATGAGTTTTGTTTCTCAATCTCAAATAACATACTCAGTGTGCCTATGTTTCTTTCATTATTATATATTTTCTGAAAGCTTGGCACATGTTAATATTTATATTGTCTGGATTAGAATATTGACTGTAATGGTTGAGTGGATGCAAAGCAAAGCAAAGTGCAAAGTGCGCATGCTCTCAATGTCAAAGTATCGTAATTAGATATGCGCATGACATAAAACTTGATTATCAATAAAGCTGAAGCAGACTCAATCAAAGAACAGAATATCTCTAGTCCACTAATCTAGACTATATAATTTTAATGCGAAATTATAATGAAAATTCTCTTCGTAATCTTATTCAGTTAAAAATAAGAAATCTTTTGAAACATTAATTGTAAACTTTGGTGAACAATCAACTATAAACCCTCTCAGCTCTGAAAAATTCATCCTGTTTATCTTATCCTGCTCTGAAAAACATTGTTATAACAGTACATGACATTTGTAATATTTTAACAGGTCTAAATCCATCGAAATGAATGTTTAACTCCGTTGGGAAGAAGAACTGTGATAAAATGTTTAGGCGTCTCTAAAGTTAAAATCATCTTTTGTCATTGTCAAATCCATCCAAACAATTTTTGGTGAACTAGATACATTGTTTTACAAAATTGCATGGCATGTATCAAGAACAAAATGTAAGGAAATATAAATTATCATAAGGGTGATAAAATATATGAATAATATATTTAAAGTGGTGACAGCTTTGAACACTACGTATCTTAGAACAATGGTGTCTGATGAGTTTAAATGAATACCTTTCTTACAGATCTCAGTTTCAATCATTGATAGTTTATTGTTCTTTTAAACTGATTTTCTAAACTCAGTAAAATGGATCTTATTCTTTTCTAGAAAAATATGTTTGGATTTAGAACTAGCTGCAGCATTCAACATGATGACAGCTGAATAAATATTTAGAAACACCAACCTGACTTAATCCTTATATCACAATATATGGAAATAGTATGTCTTACAAAACATGTCTTCAAAACTGCATCCGATTCGTAAATAATTTTGTTAAGAATGATGGTCCCTGGATACGTTTTGACAGTTGTAACCATAAGTATTTAAGGACATTAATTTCATGGATTATCAACGCATACATGCAACTATAACGTCGTATAAAAATAACCATATTAATAAAAATTATTCTAATCTGCAACAACATTTTGTCAATATTGACTTGCATATCATCAAAAGAAATAAAATCTTTTGTAGAGGAATATATGAAAACTACTAAGAAACAGTGAAATGCCAACTTATACAATAAAATTTTAGTTTCAATTTAGTATCTTAGAAGATAACGACTCACATAATGTTTACTTGTTACCGTATGAAATTTCATAATGTCCCAATCGTTGATAGTGTTACGAGTATATGCTCTTAAAATGAGTAAGAGAACAAGTGAAGACAACAAGCTTTGTAAAATTTAACAAAAAATTTATTTCCCCAGAATACAAAGTGAAAAATGAGAAAAAAGAACTTACTGTACCGCGAATTAAATCACAAATTAACCCAAGAGTTAAAGACACAAGTCCTAGTAATAAAATGTCCTGAATAAAACTCAGTTCAAGTCCCGAAGAGATCCACAACTGAAGGCGATGACGTGTCTGTCATGGTCTGCGAAGTACTGATGTGTCAACAGTCTCTAGTTGAATCACATAAATGTTATTCCAGGTACGAATTCAGTATAAATTCCAATGACTGTCTTTATCCAAGAATTTTGTCAGAGCACTTTTGTATTTCCAGAGAAAATAATCACTTGAATTCAATAACTGAAGAAAATAAAACTCAGCCCAAACTGGTCACAATATAATACAACTTAAAGTGCTAGATGTTAAAGCACGACTGGTAAAATCCTCACAGTCACAAGATAATATAGTTCTCTGCTTGACCCCAGGTCACAATTAGCATTTTCTAAAAACAACCATTACCTAATGCAAAATAAAATTCTAGAATGATCTAATGAGTCTTGTTTATTTACAACATAATAACCTATAGAATTCACTTGGGAATCTCCAAAACCCTGACCCTTATCAAGATATTTACTCCTTCTTTGTTTACCTGAATAATAATTCGGTTAATAAGCTCATACACATAGAGAATAATGAAGCTATTATTAGTTGTTTACATAATGAAATAAAAAAAATTAAAAATCAGGTCAAGCAGAAATGAACTCAATTTTGAACAAGGTTAAGTCCAGGAAACAATGTTACATTCCAATAGCATGTAATGAAATAAAAAATTTAAGACTATCAGACAAACAATTAAATTAAATATACATAACAATAGCAGCTGAAAATATTAAACTTGGCGCACAAAAGTATAATCAAGATTATTTGAAACGAACTATGCGTTTCTTTTATGTTACATGCAGAGACAGTTTCTCATATCTTTTAAAATTGTCACATAACTAAGATGCCTTAATGATATTTCACTATTAATAAAAAGTAAATTTAGTGAACAAATAATTTGGAATTCTCAAACAACTATTCTATTTGAAATGATAGATATAACTCAAATTGATGACGCAATTAATTTCCTAAAATAATATATCCATATAAATATACAGACCCATTTTTTGCTCAGTTCAAGAAGACTGTTGATTTTAAATTTGTACTTATATATAGTACTTAAAGTGTGGAGCGTTTGACAAGAGATGTTAATGTACAATGAGTCCATAGTCATGCACTATTTTATTAGAAACAATTATCTTGATCCTTAGGTGGAGATTTCGGGAAGGAAAATGCATATTTATGCATGCCCTAATATTTTTGTTGTTGTAG
>JAECUM010084951.1:0-18915 GCA_016617855.1 Megalonaias nervosa | reverse complement strand
ATATGATGCAAATTTTACTTAAAGATTTAGTCGAACTTGAACACTGACAACTTTTATATCTCGTTATGTATTAACACTTCAGGAAGAAATAGAGATGAAGAGTTTCTATACAGCGATTTTGACAATCCATGATACAAATCATATTTGAAACATCATATATTGACAAATACCCGTTCGAAATATATGCATACAATGTTTATGTATTTATTAATATGGTCAAGCGTATATGTCTTCTTTTAAAGCCAACTAATATACATTTATGTAGTAGTTGCTAATATTTTGTGCATTATATATTTTCAGGAAGGACGAGAAAAGAATCTAAGAGTAAGTATAAATTATATTTGAAAGGATATTTTAGTCTTATTCATTCAGTAAGTACCAATCATATAATCCAAAAGGCTCTGTAAAATTTCTACAAGACGTACATATAACAAGTTAATATACATATATTAAACTGTCATTACATTGCAAAGTTCTTCTACTACGAAACACACATGTATCTGCTTCGCTTGTTTGTTTGTTTTTTTTTTGTTCTTTTTTTATTACATAGGATCAAACGTCAGTAACTCTATTGGTGATTACTAAAATGACTTACTTCAGCACATATGTATCAAATACTCCAATACATTGCATCAATGCACACTCTTAATTCATTGCAAAGAAATGATAATATGATCTCTTATGTTGATGACAAAATGTAGGAATAGTGTGATTTAAAAAAAAAAAATATATATATATATATGTAGCATAATTAAGTTCCCCGTGATCCTTTAAACCAAATGATGCTATGATATGATAGGACACATTTGTAGCTTTGCAGGAACAGACATATACGTCAGCGTCACACTTATAAGGCAACGCAATTCTTATGATCTACAATTCAGTACTAATATTTTTTTTTTTTTGATTTTGAATCTCTCCCGCACGTGAAGCACACAAACCTTGCTTGTTTGAAGCTCTGGTCTTACGACTGACATGTTTTCTCTGCGTTTCTGAACTTTTCTGCTGTTTTGCTGCCCGGGCGCCAGATGTGATCTTGCTGCTCCATGAGGTCTTCCGTGAGCACTGCTGATACATACGTTTTTCAAGGACATATTCAGGGCCACTTTTCCATTGTGATTGGACATTTAATTGTGTGGTATAGTTATGAAGCTGTGACTTGCGCTTGACTTGAATTAAAGTGAGGAGGAGGTATGCAGTTCGTTATTCTCACTCTATCGTCGTGGCCTATTTGGAGCATGTAGAATGGTCTAGACGACTGGATATAAGTCTGCATGCACTTACTGACCATGGCGTCTTAAGTTCCCCACCATGCTTCTCACGCTACACGACGCGTTGCTAGCTTTGTATTTCTGCCCATTGAAGCATCTCACTGTTTCCGGTGTGCAATCCACATGGTCCAGTCGTCAACACTTAGGTAGAAGAGCTTTTTTTCATCTAGGGTTTGAGATGCTCTCCTAGTTTAGCCCGCCTCTCAAAGCCGTTCGCCGAGGTGTAGCTGCTGTCGCATGCTAACAGCTTCTTGGGGCCAATGATGAAAGCTTAGTACCAAGTGGGGAAAAAATAGATACACAGTCCTGAGAAGGGCAAGCCATGTCATTCTACCCGAGGTGCTACCCCTCCCTGACACCCAGCTATGTATACACAAACACTTATTGAAAATGGTATCAAATATATACTAGTATTACTGCTCAGCTGAAGTTGAGAAATATATACGCTGTACTTGTATTTGTGACTATGTCAAAGCGTACCCCTATTCCCTTGAAACCGAATAAACTATGATAGTTGTACCATTTATAAATGTCATATTCGTTTTGATATTTCAGGAAGAAAGAGAGAAATTGGAAAGGGTGAGTACAGATCAATATGAAAAGTACATTCTGATGTCAGTAAACGAAAAAAAGTTATGCAATTTAAAATTTCCTAAATCATTTCCAGTATATTCCAGCATATACATTGTTCGTAAAATTTAAGTGTTTTCTTGCCACCAGCCTTGCAAGTATCATGTCATCTCTCATTTAGGGTCAACCATAAAAAAGATTTGAGGTCACACTATGGCATAATCTTGGTCTAATTTAGTGGATAGCTATGGCTCAAACGATTCATCGATACATCGATGCATCAATACGTGTTTGCTGTAATCATACACAACTCGATACAAGAGATTGGGAATCGATATATAGCGATACTTAACTTATGAAAGCTATTTTAGTCTTCGGCAGTCAAGAATAAGTATTATTAGTTTCCGTTGCTATTTTTTAAAATTATAATTCATCAGAAATAGCACATGCAGTCACTAGCACTCTTTCTATTAGCAAAAACGAAAAGGACTATTGAGAATACCAGCTCGTGGTCTACAAATTAAGATAAACTGACATGATTCGTAATCTCCCACCCATACTATTTATCCTAACCCAGTAACATATTCAGCATATACCATACATTCCAAATGTGTTCGACATGTATAATGAAGTATTATACTCATCATTTAATAACCACGTTTACGTAGAGTTTCAACAGTGAATTGTATCATGTCTACTTTGGTCGATTTTAAACCGACATTACCGCACGGCGAAATATGTTTCATTGAATTCTCATTGGTGGTTATTGGCTGTTTTGGCCCACGTTAAATAATAACCACCAGTCAGAAATTAATGTTGCTTATTCCCTGTATGACAAATAGGAAGTACTGTCAAAGCAACAGATAAATTTAGTGCAAAAGCCATTAATTGATCTGTAAAGCAGTTAAACAAAGATGATGGCAGGGTGTTCATTGCCAGATCGTGCAAAATATGCTGAACAGTGATGCGCTAGAACTCCCGCAAGTTAGCTGAAAGTCCAACATATGAAAATGTGCTCGGCGAAGTATAATACTTTCGTTTAAGTGTTCATGTAGGGGCATCTGTTTTTCGGGTAAGCAACTGTTTACACAGTAGAGTTCTTCAAACATAACGTGAATGGCTGTTAAACTAAATCTTATTTTGTTATGTGGTACCCAGAAATAAGTATTACTATGGCGTAACTTGAACCTTTCTTTACAAATGCATGCTTAAAATACAGGCTTCCTAGAACATCTAACATGTCCGATTCTCGGCGTGGTTCATTAAGATTTAATTCTGCTAATACTGGCTTATGATAGTGATGATGACGACACTTGTAAAAGTTATAAAATATTTCGCATTATTTTAGCTGGGAAAGTGTTAATACATACACAAGTGAGTGATTTTAAGCCCATACATCGTGTTACATACGAGCCAGATGTACATGTTGGATGGACAAAACTGGAAGGCATGACTGTCTTTTCGGCATTATTTCAAAATTAAACGTAGAAATTGTAGCATAATAAGCCAAATTTATAATACATTATGTTTAAATGATTAATGCAATTTTAATTTTTTATCAATATTTTTATCCCTGCGGAACATGTGCTTCAAAAACTGTATAACCATATCAGGATTAAGATAAACTGAATAAAACCGGTAAAAAATGAAATTAAGAAGAAATTATATTTATTTGAATACCTCTGTCTGCACAAGCAGACTATGACATTGATAGACTAAAACCCTTAATACATCATTAATGAATAGTAGTCAGTAATTTACTGATTTAGTAAAGTTTATGCTTCTAAATAAAGACATTTTTGGAGCAGATGTATCCAAACGATAATATCTGTGAGCTCTGGAAATGTTTACATAAGAGTCATATAGATCAGTTTCCTAACATATTCAAGCTGACACAGTTAGCCATATATATGCCCTTCAAGAACGACACACAGAACAATATGCATAGACAGATAAGGAACAAATTATGTTCAGAAATACATAAGTGATTAATACTTATACAACTGGAGGTCACATCTTTTATAGACGTCTGTCTCAGCAGAGCTCTAAGAACGTAGAGCAAGTCGAAAGTAATACAGTTATTGAAGTGTTAGGATAAAATTTACCTATGGCAGCTTCTTCCTCCCCCTCCTCTTTTCCACTCCCCTTATTTTCTTTACAAAGTGGGTAGGTAACCTTGATATAACATCCTGTCAGTATCTCTCCTTAAATTGTACATGCGAACACATTTTGAATTCTCTATCTATACAGAGATATTTCACCTGTGAATGAAGGTGCCGATGCAACATTTATAAATTATCACAGAACCAGTGATGTGGCAGATTCCAAGCGTTCATTTGTATCACTTTCCGTATGTTAAATAAATATAGAATAGGACTGGGTGTTGTCAATAATTTTCCTTCTTCACTAACAAAGTAAGATACCTGTGGCCGCAGAAGTCTTTTGCATCTGCAGGAAGTACCGTGGGATAGATTTTCTTCGCATTTATCCTTATTCCCATGCCCGGAATTGTTCTAGATGAGATTTTCATTGCATGAGGAAACTGTATTATGTCTTGTTTTGACGATAGGATCGTAATATCTGCCAAGTTTAAGTGAGACATGAATTTGGTAATAAGATGTTTCAAAGGAACCAAGCTGTGAAAAACAAAGGGCCAGGTGACTAATCGAGTTAAATGGAGCCACCATTAAATGGCCTAAAACGTTGAAAAAAACCTCATTGACAACCACCAGGTAGTATGTTTGAAAGTATTTATGTTATCTAGTTATCGATGAGAATTGTAATCGATACAATATGTGATATATGGTCTCCAGATTTGTTGGAATCTCTGCAAGTCTCGATCACCTCATTAATGTTTTATGTAGTATATTAAATTGTGAGCGGTCGTGTCTTAAGAATCCGTAATAGTAATTGTACATGTTTTGATATTGCCCACATTAAGATTGCTGTGTCATTTTAACTCTATTTGTTTCCTTGTAAGTGGCTTATTTCGTTTTAAGTATCACACTGGAACAATTTCAAAGAAAGAAATTAAAACGAGCGCAACGAGAATTTTAATATTCAATTGATATAGACTGTACATATGACTAAAATTTGGAAATTGGACTGGACTAAAGCAGAAACTGAAATAAGTGTAAACCCTCCCCCCAAAAATAAAAACAAATGTGCCAAAATAAATGGTCTACACTAAAAGTGTTACAAGTATTGCTACATTCATCCAAAACTTTTGAGCGGACTACTTTTGCACGGACTATCAAATTGTCCGTACAAGGTTTGAAATTCTAATACTGCACCGGATTTTAGCAGAGACTGAGCCTAATACGTAAACAACGTAAGATATTCGTCAATATTAAGAGTAATAATACGATTCCAAACTTCATTCTGAATTTAGCAATCTAAGAAATTGTTGAAACAATTAAAAATGAATACAAATATTTCTAAATTATACTAAACCTAGCGGGGATTTTAAGGCAATATTCCCCCCCCCCAAGGTAAAGTTCTGTAAATATGTTTTTGGCAAATTATCTGAAGCGTTTAAAAATAAAAAATGAAATAAAGTTATAATTTTACAATTGAAAATATGTTCATAACTCGACCTTCTGGGATGACATGTTGCAAATAATATCCACTTACTAAAAGTTTGAAAAATGTTGACAGTGTTAATAATTTTTAAATTATTAAACATATGTATACAAAAGAAAAACTGTCACTAGGTTGTTATTGACCCATATCCACACTACCTAATCAATGAAAAGTGCAGAGTGACAAAAACAAACTCGAGTCATATTGTATCCAAAACCTACATTTTCTACCCAAATTACCTCATTTAACATGTCATATTTAAAACAAATAGATGAATGTCTATATTGCGTATCTTAGCCATAGCAAAAGAACCAGTCTAATTAAATATACACGTACGTGTTTTTGTATATTCTCTTGAAATAAATTTGTGCTTGAGATATAATAATACATCTCAGAAAGTTAACTTTAATGCTGTCTTTCTGATTGGAATTTCCTAACTGAAATGGTTTCTTCCTCTTCATATGTTTCTGCCGCTTGCCTGCATCTTTATTTTCTTTACTGTAATGGTTTTAGTGTGTTCCTCCTTGTTATTCTCTTTCGCTTGGGATACTAAAGAATAGTACCCTTTTCTAAATTTATAACATGACGCTTATATTTACTTTTATCTCTCTTTTCTGTTGTGTTATCATTTTCTTTGAAGATGTGGGGATCATGGAACGCAATGTCCTTTGCTTTGACAGGCTTAGCCGCTATCTTGATCTTTAACTTGAGTGAAAGTCAGTAGCCCTTTTGGAGTTGTACCTTCGATTTTCCTCTTGTTAGTCTCTGACGATAAATACAAAATGTCGTAACTGCGCGATCTTCACAGATTGAAAACTGAATTGATGCTTTCTCTTGGGTCGAAACATACTCTGTACATGTGTGCAGATATATGAAAACAATTTAAAGTAATCCAAGGAGAAGAAAGAAGCCAAGCGAAGACAACAACATGTGATAATATTTACTTTTGAATTTAATATAAAATTTAATTTATTGTCATACATATTTAATATATTTGCCTGCAGCTCTCTAAACAAATTTATAGAATTGATGGCAGAAGTTCACTATCTCTATCATGTTTGAAGAAAACATGAGCGAGAAACATCCAACACCATCTATCTCCACTAGGGAGGGAGAGCGAGAGAGTTCAGATAAACCAAGAAAGAAATAGTTTGATGTTTGTTTTAGAGTCTCTATGACCTCTATAATGTAATGTAATGTTACAGATATATTCATCCTTAAAACCTTAGGTAGTTATGCGCTGAGCATGTATATGCTTTTAAAGCAACACATACTAATACACCGATTTTTTTGACCAATACCTCAAATATATATTATCTATTAAACACTTGTCTACTAGCAAAGCCAATACTATATCAGCAATGCTATGTCTGAAGTGACCAACACCCAGTTATATACCATACAGTGTCAAGTTGCCTATTCTTGCACTATCTCATCAACACGGGAAGGACGAATATCCTACACGTACTATCCAATATGATTATTGTAAGAGCAGGCAACACCCAGTTAGCTACTATCCAAAGTCACCAACTTTGCTGTCTAACAAAGTGGTAGATCTACTTATACTATTACGTTTCTTATGATATTTCAGGAAAAACGGGAAAAGACACTAACAGCAAGTACAAATTGCATATGAAAGAATATTCTAATCTGACTAAATAAGTACGAATCTAAATTGTTCATTTAATATACTTCTTCTCACTTTTATTTATGAAAACAGAGGATACACTTGATATTGCTTTGAAACCAAATATTGCTAATGTATCGTGCAAGAATATCTACTCGAAACTACTTCCCCAAAACTCGTTAGGTTTATATATGTAGCGTATGGAATAGACATAGTGCGGGAACTATTACAAATGTACTGCAATTGCTTTGGCTGTTTGTTTATGTCATGCTTGATCCATACTCCTTAATGCACTTAAACGAATCTTTTCTGAAATAGTTCATGTTGCGGAATATTAAGAAGGATTAGTTATAGAATTTGGTGGCAGAACAATTACTTGTATTAGTCAGTTACTGAATACAAGTCATTGATTTTAAAAGAAAGTAAAGTTTTACAGAAAATAAGCAGTTGAGCATTCCTTTAAAACGTTATAGTATTATGAACAGAAATTTATTCCGTTTATCAAGCACACGTTATGTTATTCATCGTACACCATTAGCTGTATATGTCTTAGTGGCCATTCAGCGATGTGTAGTTTATGTGATGCAAGGAGTGAAGCAAGAACAACGTACAAAATATAAGAATATATTCACATACTGGTATGTTATTGTCTTTGTTGTAACCCGCATCGAATTGTGCCAGCTATGGTAGATGAAACACGTCATTAAAAAACGGTATATCTCTGTATTTATGTGTCTAAGTGCCAACATATGTACTTTTAGCTAAGCAATTAGAAATATTGTATGGCGAAAAACTTTAATTTGAATCTTTTGAAAATAAACGAAAGGAGAGAAAAATTAAACTCTGATATTTAAATATGATACAATCGCTATAGTAGATAAATCTTTTGAAATAATGACATACACTGTCTTTGCAGTTGACAGTAAGAGCATGCGCAGATGTCATCTCTTTTGAGAGCAAATTAGTGAAGTTTACTACTTCACGCTATTTATTACATGTATTCCATTCTTTTCAGGAAGAAAGAGAGAAAAAGCAAACGGTAAGTATTAAAATCTCTGTTTTCAGACAAAAAGTTAAAATGATGTGTTTGTAAAGTACCGATTTGTATTTCATGTAATGACAAGTTTCCATATGTTAAACATATCCACACTGATTTCTGTTTCAGGTAAAGACAAATTACAATGTGTAATACTTATCGATAATGATTTGTATTTCATGATAAGACATAATACCATGTGTTATTCATACCGACTAATACTTCGTGCAATGTCAAGCTACAGTGTATTAAATTTATCTCCACCGATTTGTTTTTCATGTAATGACACGGTATCATGTACCAAACTTATCCAGACAGGTTTGTGTTTCATGTAATAACAAGTCCCAAAAGAACGAAATAAGAAATAAACAGATGGGTATCCTTGAACACTTTACCCTATACTGGAAAGAAATATTCGTTTCCTCTGCTATAATTCCCCAAAACACTTTACTGCATCCATAGTACGATTTGTTTCTGCTATGGGTCCACGTGGTCATTGTGAGATAGGTGACTCATTACTATTATATTTAGCAGTGAGGACGATTGGAGCGATACAAGAATAAAACTGTAGAATGTGCAGATTTTTTACCGGCTGTCTGCCATTTTATATGTTGTTTAATTCAGCGAAGTATTACATGTTTTACCTAAACAACTACTCATTCTGTATGGAGGATAACTTAGCACCTCATCATTTCATCTCTTCAATATAGAAAAAAGGACAGGCAAGCTGAAATTCGGAAATATAAATGCGAGACGACCAATATAGTAGGGTTACTTCAAGTGGCATATATTTTTGAATTATCTGTTCAACTAATGGCATTCACTGTATTTACGTTTACGAATATGGGTATGCGTGTCTACTCCCTATTTAAGGACTTGTACATAGACCTCACCTTCCCTAACATAAGATTTATTATATTCTTTCAGGAGGAAAGAGAGAAAAAAGAAATAGTAAGCACTACTATAACTTATTTTACTGAAAACGTACAAATTACATATGGCATTAAGTTGCTATATGATTGTTAACACTCGTATATTTAAAGATGATATTTATTCGTCAAATTCTAATCATCGTTTACCACAAACTATAATGTTATCTGTTCATCTATGATGAATATTTGTTTCTTACGTAGGTTCAGATATAAATTTCTGTCTTGGGCTTACATGTCAACGACACAATTTCTAGTCACATTGGTTATCTTAATGATTTTCCTTCAACCCATAATGAAATAGTCTTCTGTTTGAATCTAATAATACATTATACATTTTTATTATAATGTAAATATCCGCTACATGCAAATAGGTAAATTGTATTACAGTACGACATAAAGTGCTGATTCTATTTCGAGATTCATCGCCATTGCCAGAGTACGTATTAACTCCAAAGTAAGCGTGTCGCTATTATTTTCTCACCCATGCGACAGAGAAATATAGCTGTTTTGCTAACCTTGCTTTTCTTATCTGAGTCTAGTCATCTCAGACCAGTCGTCTCAGTCAAGGTGTCCACGCGCTCAGTACTACATTTAAAAAAAAAATCTTGTTGTCTTCTGCTGTGCCTGACGTAGTTGTTCTAACATCAAACAACAACAACAACAACAACAAATATATCACAAAAACATTGTAAATTAAGGTAAATCCATCTTTGAGAATACACCATACAAAAACATTTCGAGAGAGGCAACGACACACAGTCACTCGATGTCGAGCTTTTTGGTATAATGCTAGTTCGTTCCACACAGCACGGTCAATTTTATCCCATATGCAGGCCTACATTTTCAGGTCAGCATCATTAAATGTAGCTAAAGCTACCTAACTTGTTGTAAATACTTTGTGTGAAACAAATTATATACTGTTAGCTGCATTTAGTGATGCTGACCTGCACATTTACTGTGCTACAGATAGGATACAATTCTCAATGCTGTGTGAAATAAACTATGGCAGAAAACACTGATCGATGTACATAGACTATCTACCTATATATACACTTCATAGCCTCCCAACTCTCTTCACAACTACAGAAAACTTAGTAACAGCCAGAAATGTGTTATGTCAAACCTGCTTTATTATAACATTGTTAAGCATCTCCATTGTGCCCCAGTTGAATCAAAAGAATACCTACAAATATTTAACGACAAACAATGCACTTACCACCCAGAAATAATCATTTGTCCGTCAACACATTAATCCATAAGCAAATTTCACTGTAGCACTTGCCGTATTTCCATGACTGAAAAATACATTTTCAAAGAATCCGTAAACTTGAAAGTTTGGCACATGGTTATCCCCTAGGGTCCGTATTTGGAGGGTCTGTTATACACGGGGTAATTTTACAATCAATATTAAGGACAACACAAGTATGTTACAAACAGTTCCACCTCCTCCAAAGAAAAGGAGAGTTATATACGAAAGTGACACAGTTCTCCAATTACCCATGAATAATTTAATGCAAGATGTTACTCTTCGTTACAGCTTGTACTAAATATAACTACAATAGACCTGAGTACCCAGCATCGTTTCATTATTTACAATATAACTTTTCAAAATTGGAACTGATGAAAATGAAACTTTATCTTGTAATAAATATTAACTATTTATTGTTAATTTCATATAACATCCATATTTTAAATATGATAATACCTCAATACCATGCAACGTTTTATGTTGTCATTTTTTTTTTTTGCTCACGTATGAAAACTGTGTACTTCGGATGACACGGTCACACCAGAGTCCTCATTAACATATTTGTATTAATGCACCGCATGTAAACATTTGCGACTGAACTATATTGCACAAGTGTGGAGTTCTTTCTTAAAGAAAAATATTGGGTGAGAAAAATAATCTACGTACGGGTTTGGACAGAGACAAGGAAATCCCAGTCGAGGGTTACATTATATGTCTCCTCACTTGGCAAGCCTCGTGGGGAGAGAAAATAATGTAATCCCTTGACTGGGATTTCCTTGTCTTGGTCCAAACCCCGACATAGATTCTATATGTCTGGACAAATTTAAATCTCGAGGCCTCCAAAAGAGATGCAACGTGTGTTTCTTTGATTCATGGATGCCACATACATATCGCTTGCTTACCAAGGAATATTTTCCAATCCTTGCCTAGTTCATCAGTTGTCCTATATCGCGTATTTGTCGCTTTCATCCGAAATATAAATTGCATTAAATACGTGCTAAAAAGCTTTTTCGACTACAAATTATATATTAGTTACAATATTGGCTTATCGTAATAGGGCAATGTCCGCCCAGCTGCCAATCCTGTTAAGTTATTGACTATCAGGCACATATAAGAACACCTGAGCGTCTATTACAAAGAACACAAAACACGTCAATTATCCTACCCTTTTTCTAGTGGCAGATTATTATCATATGTGGCGTAATCAATTCTGTGTCTCTAGGGAATTATATTCAGTTGTTAGGATGTTAAGATCGCGTTGTTATTAATTCTGGTATAACCCTCCAGTGTCATCATCGACACTTATATTGGCTTGTTTGTCTCGGACACAAAAACAGCCTCTGCGTACTAGCAATATCTACATTAACCTGTGGATTATAGCTGATTAAAGACACCTTGGATTAATGCAGTGAGGCGGTTGATCAATGGATTATAAAAAGTGGCATATTTCTGTTGAATATTATGTTCCGTATGTTTATTCAAGTGTATTTCTACAGTATAAAGAAGATGGCCTTAACAAATTTCACAAATGTTCCAATACTTATGGTCCACGTAGTGTCGGATTTATACAGATGTATCCTTCCATGGCAAAGCACTCTTTGGACGAAGTAAATTTGTTGCGACATTTCATGCTGGAGGTCGATACTGTTAGCTATCTTTGAATTTAGCAACATATCTTGGGATGATACCTCGTACAATGGTATTTACGAAACGTCTGTCGTTGTCTATCACATGTGCCCTCGCTGACAAGCTGAAGATTATTTTATCGCGATGCTAAAGGAGGAGGTGTTGTGTGATGTGGGCACAATATGGAGCGTCTTATTTACATACGCCTAGATGTCGTCCGAGTAATGCATAACCGCAACGCGGATGCGCACGTAATCGAAACCACGGATTTACTATGGAAGGAAGCGCCACAGCATGAACACTGCCAGATTTTCAATAAATGCACAGCGGTGAGTGCATATATGCTTTTGCGTGTGGTATGGACACATATGAGACTGAGTATTATAAAATCAACGACAGTGAATCTATGTCAGTGGCGTCATCACGAACACTTTTACGACAAAGCCGTGAAAAGATTAGTAATTCAAATCATCCACATTTTTCACTGGAACGATACGCGTAAGTCACACAAACGACACATTATCAGGACCAGTGATAGTCCAAGTGGAGTTGCTTCTTGGAGGGAATGAAGTCACTTTCATGTTGGTGTTTTGAGTTTCTTGGGATATTGCAACAGATAATGAATAACAAAACAGCAGAACATCGTGGATTACGCTTGAACGATTCATAACGACGGACAAACGTTTTAATATTATTAGACACAGATGCAAATGACGGAGATTTAACATTGTTATGTCATCTACGCAACACTTATAAACCGACTTTAATAAGAAGCGAAAACAAGTAAGACCACGACAAAACAGTTCTCGTCAAACAGCACGGCAAGTGGAAATCGAAATGCGATTATAAATACCGCGGAGAAATTATCAAGTATACCGTGTGTATACGATAAAGTTAGCAGTATTCACACAATGCCGGCCAGTGGGTAACATTTCCTTGTAAGAAATAACTCGTTGTTGCACGCATAGGATTCCTAGTTAGATATTATCATCTCAGGTAACCTCTAGAACAAAGACAACACAACTTTTGCAATTGGACGACATCGTTTCTATTGTCGATACACGGTTTTGCACGATTTTGTTTTATTCCGCGTATGGTCCATGAATGCTACTGAATAAGTAATTCATAGATTTAGATATGTAACTGAAGGGTATTTTGCTGCTGTGTGGTATCAGCACTGATGGAGACAACTGGATATTTAGTTGAATATGTGCTTGGATAGATAGATAAGAAACATAAAACTAAGGTGAGTTGACACCCCAAGCATTATTAGTTCCATACAGCGAGCGATTATCATCTGTGGAATCAGTTCCATGGGCATTGTATCACTATAATCGCGTGACAGAAGATCCTTAAGTGAACAATACATCCTATTGGTCGTGGGTGTATCTAATGACATCAGGGTCGGATTATGTAGAATATTTACATGCGAACGTGGACGCATAAGCTAGATTGAATTGTGTGTTGGCCGGCGACTAATATGGGAACCAGTGATTTTCGTTAACTACAAATTATTTCACCGCACATGGACTTCCCAATGTTATCCCGGTCGAGTATATGCTAGGCAAAGTAATGCACATCGCGGGATGAACATTACGTGATCGAGTTCATGCTGAAGCAACTCAGGTCGCCTACGTTGAATTAATATCGCAATGGGGTAAACTGTTTCTAGACAATCGTAGCAAGGACTTAGCCGCGCTTAATCAACGCGCGATTTCATCGCGAGTAAAAACAATTATTCAGACACTACGGGTCCGAGTTTCGGTCGAAGACAAAATAAATCATTCACGCGTATATTACATGATTACACGATCACAATGGCCAATCACGAATGTATCATCAGCATTGGTATACTGAAATCCACGCTGATATCAACATGAGTATCATGTAAAAGCATTATCATGTATGCCTCATAAATATCAAATGACTTACGGTTTAATAGAGTCGTCAAATCATACGTCAAGTCGGGATGCAGATGTTGATTGATTCCATGTTTAAGGAATTTTCATCTACCAACACTTTACACCAGTGACTTATATTAAGTACTTCGATGAAAGCGACTATCACGGAGCATGGTGATGTTGATTGGGTTCAAGCAGTTTTACTTTGTATAGGAAATGCTCCCAATCAGCATTAGTCGACATGGAGAATATATTGTTTTCCTGGGTGTTAAATTTTATTTCAATGCCGGAGCAAGGTGATTTTTACTGGGATCATATTTTTTTTCGCCTTCTTATGAAGTGTGCTCAATGGACATCCGTCGACACGGAATTTTATGAGATATCAACTTTTACTTAGATATCTGGCAAGGTTGTTTTAATTGGGCTGAATTATCCTTTATGTGTATATGAAATGACCCAACCAAGATCAATTGGATTGAATTTTTTTTTTATTATTTCTTTTATTTTTTATTTTTTTTATTTTTATTTTTATTTTTTTCTCTTAGGTATCAACTTTTATTTCATTTTGGCTCAGGTAATGCTGCGCGAGGCTTCTAAGTGATTGATAACAACGCGTGATTTGTATCATTGTTTCTTTATAGGTGAAACTTCTTTTACATACTCGTGCGATTTGATAGAATCGTAGCTTTAGCAAGTGGCAACCTATAGCCAAGTGATTAATGACCAACTCACGAATGATGGAAGGTTTAATTTAAACAATGGCGACTTATAATCGCACGTGAAGTTATCACATAAAATGGGCAATCAATGTTGTTAGTTACAACAATGCAATCAGCATAAATATATATGTTTCTTACTAGTTTTATGGGGTCTAGCTATGCCAGTTTAACATTTACAACCATACGTATTATATGATACACAATTTAGGAGCACCTTATTTGTATTCCTTCTGGACAAAGAAAAATGTGAAAAGTCAAAGTACGGATAAATACGCATGACACAACCTTTCAATAGCTCAGGTCGAAAGGCAACTGTTGTGTAATACATACATTGTAATGGTATTTTGTGCATACGTTTCTATCCAATTTGTCTAATATCATATTTGCTCTATTCAGGAAGAGAAACAGATAAAAGAATGGGTAAGTATTCATATATCTCCTTTCAGTCAATAAATAGGTTTTGTGTTTCATCAGGTTTTAGCCTGATTATTAAGATGCTTGTTAATAAAAAGTAAGTATGCATCCAATTTAGATTATCGTGAAAAAAAAAATAACCGTTTCCTTGTCATCATGAGATCTTTATATTTGGTTCCAATTATACATTAAGGATTTAATAATAGGGCGTATATATTCTTCAGAGAAATGAAGACATAAGCTAGTATTAATAATATGAACGCAACGGTTGAAGATGCAAATTATCTTTCGAGTTGCTGTGATTAGCGTATAGCCATTCTTATGCGGAAAGTAAGTATTATCCTTGCAAATCGGACGATTGCCTTGAAGATGTACACGTACACACACAGACATACACTCATCCCATGTTATGAATTCCACTCAGCAATTACCTAAACGCTAATCTAAATACAAGTTAACAATAACAGCAATTAACAAGAAAACATGCTACATATATGTGTGTGGTAGCACCACACCGAATTGTTTCAAAAGAAAAAAAGTTGTTATTCATAAACCAACGTAATAATAGAATCACAAATCTTGTTTGTTTTAATAATCTGAATCGTCCAAATTTGAGAAGTATTGATATCAAGAATTCCCAATGTGTTTACAGCATAGCTCTTGAATCACTAACAACTGCTGCTTGTTTAAATGATTCCACCATGTGGAAACGGTTTATAGTCCTATCATATAGTTTTTGATTTCCCAAAATCCCCTAGAGTTGACATAGTATAAAATATAATTTTTTGACATTTACGCAGAATTCTGCATACATACATACATGCTGGTAAACGGGTGTTCTATCAGGTATTTATGTGTTCTACAACGGTAAGGATGCTTACATATATGTGCTGTTTTGGTTTTAAAGTACTGCTGAGAAAAAAAGAGAAGAATCAGTTTTTCTACATCATGCATTTCCACTTATATCTAGTGCAAACGATCAGTAATCTTAAAATGAAAAACTGGAATATGTAACACGTGGGGGTCACTTCATAGCTAATAGGTGCTGATTTAATACTTTACAAGTCCCGATGTTTTTTTTTTTTGTCGTCTGCATATTATGTCGGAAAATGCGCATCAGTTAACATTAGATTTTCTATGCAATTATTTTATAATAACCTTGTTTAAACATATATCTTAAATTGATGGTTTGGCACATATAAAAGTCATGCCTCCTTCATGTTCAAAGTCACCAGCAACCTGTTCCATGTCTAGAGTAAAACGTTTGAACCAATGAGATGTTTTAATGGATTTTTGCCAGTGTAATATCATTTATAGAAATAGTGTTGTATCCCATAGTCCAAAGGTGATAGTCACAGTAAGGGCAATTGTAACTCAGATTTGTTATCCTTGTCTGCAGTATAACTTTGAATCAGTTTTTGGATTTAACTTTTCCCGGTTCAATATCATGACTGTGTCTCACATACCATGGCACTGCCCTGTGTCTCAACTTTAATGTTCATGGCAAAGGAAACTATACATTAGTGATTTTTCTGTATCTGGATAGGTACTTTTTTAATCATTGAAGGCTTTTAAATGAAACGTTTGTCTGTGATATATCTTGATATGAATGTGTCTCATGCATTCACAATAATACCTCCATCTTTAGTTTCAACGTAAAAAATTAAGAACAATCCAAATCATTGGCCAGGTTATTTATCCTGGCAATCACATTTAAGAGTTAGAGATAATCTGAATAAATATTACCCAGGTCCACACACTTTCATACAGGTGATCCTCGCACAGAGAGCAAGGCTATTAGTATGGGAATGGTCAGGTGTGTCATGTGCTGCACGCAATACTTTGTTATTACTTGGTCATCTCTAGACAATAACCCCAACACCTGCCAATAGTTGGATCTGTCACCAGCCACCCTAGTGTATATATAATTACATATTTATTTTTGTGTGTTTGACCTT
Organism: Megalonaias nervosa; assembly: GCA_016617855.1. Lineage (NCBI taxonomy): Eukaryota > Metazoa > Mollusca > Bivalvia > Unionida > Unionidae > Megalonaias > Megalonaias nervosa. The sequence goes on along the minus strand of JAECUM010084951.1, from coordinate 2,030 downwards.
TGACTACATTTCAAAAACCCAACGGAAGGCGCACACTAAGCATATTCATCTCATAGAATGCTACTACATGGGTAAAATATCTACTACGTTTGGCAACAAATCACTAAGTATTCCAAAGAGGAGATAGAGTTTTGGACAGAGGATGGACGGTCAGAGTGATAGACAGATGGAATTGCAGTATCATATTGTTAAGTCTGGGGAACGAGACTTTGTAAAGCACATAATAGATTCAACATTCATTGTTTTAGAATATATTTCTGTAAGACAACAACAGAACAGCTTATTGCTTTGTGAAGAAATATTTCAAAAGATATACTAGCTAAAAACAGAACTGAATAAAGTTTAATATCTTCATTATTATGGCTCATTAGCTTCCAGAGATGCACTCCAGATCAGGTCACTCTGACCTAAGTTGTGATTATACTATCTTGCATATCCGCCAGTTGAAACTAATGTTCTGAAATTATAACGTTTTCATTGAAATATGACCCCTTTGTAACCATATTACTGGTTCATTTCTTTCCAAAAGTTATGAACTGATAACCTAAAGAAAACTAAACCACTTTAACCCAGGTGTGTTCAACTTCCTCTGGGTTGCGGGCCATATATCGATTTTTAAAGCCACTTTGTATAATATGAATGCAACTGGACGAAATCTGAACGTGGGCCATAGGTTGCACATGCAAGGCATAGCTTAAGAAAATGTTTTCGTTTCTTGATCAGACACATGTTCACACTCATCAATATTTAAATGCATTGATTGTCTTGCAGATTTTACATAGATTTATGACAGGAATATGTGCCACCTGAATGATTAGTAAAGTGCATTTTATTTTCATTTATACATACACGATTAGTTTACCATATAAAATTTCTTCTTACAAGTCCGAGACAGCAGCAAGCTGCATAGACACCGATCTGCCATCACATAATGCATTGGCAAATCTGGGTCCAAGTAGTTTATTAGAAGCAATCAGTAGACCCAACAGCATATATATCCTCATCCGTCGATGGGTTATGAAGTGCCATCTCAGAGTGAATGGAGTTTGCAGTTGGAACATACTTATAAGTGGGCATGCATCTTACGTGTACAATTATGAGTGGGCATATATCGTACGTGTACAGTTATGAGTGGCATATATCGTATGTGTACAATTATGAGTGGGTTTATATCGTACGTGTACAATTTCCAAGACTGCACTCACATTAACTATGTCCACATGGAGGACTACAGGGTAGCAAGTCATCCAATTAACCTCTGTATTACTATTATTATCATAGCAACAACACTGAAAAGATTTTGTCTTGTATATCTAGCAAGGTGTATTTTGTATATTTCCATTTGACCTAAGCGTATAGAAATTGGTAATGTATATAACACGCGTATACATTGTACACTACAATACGTTCAGTATGCAATTAATTTTATAAAGCGTCTAGACTGTAATCATACAAAAACACTTTTGGTAATGAAAGCTATTCAGAATGATGGGGAAAATACTGAATTAATTCTTTTGAACGGATTTGCTAATCCAATGTATTGCACATTCCTGTTGTCATTAGACTCATAGGATGGAAGCAAGAGTTAAGGCCCTTGAGGACGAACTCTCCGATACAAGAAAACAACACCAGGAAGCTAAAGCTGATGTATGTTGGTATTTGAAACTTTCCTGTTTTCTCCCATTCTCATTTCCCTGAAATGTTGGAGCCTTTTCTTTATTGTATGCACTCTAAATTATATATTTTTACCACCATGTTTATATAAGATAGTTTACTATGATCATAAATATTCATATAAATATATGATAAACACGTAGCAATCGTGAGTAACTTCCTCTAGACATGCACCGTGATAAATTTATGAAAATTTCTTAACCCTTTATTCTAGAAAACTAAAGACTCAGCAACATTATACAGGTTATCATTGATGATTAATCTTGTGTATTATTTATTCGTGAACTTAATTATAATAAATATATAAAATCGTGTCCACTAACTACTTGAATATTATTAGGTACTATCAACATTGT
>JAECUM010084946.1:0-11107 GCA_016617855.1 Megalonaias nervosa | reverse complement strand
TATATATATATTGGTTTGGCTTCACCATAAGAAATAGAGAAGACATATACAAAAACAACTCATTATGTAAAAAACTAGAAGTACCAAGGAAAGTTAGGAGTATTAAGGAATTGTTAGTTAAATATAGGGATAAAAAAGAATTATGGGGGGTTAATAAGTATAAGATGTACGAATGGATAAGGGAGGACATTACTAAAAATATACGTACTGAAGTTGAAAATGAGGACTGGGGGGTAAAATGGGAGCACCGGGCCACCATAAAGTCCTTGAAGATACAGAGTATAGTTTTTAAATATTTACATAATGCATGGCTTACAGGAGATGTGGCCTTGAGAAGACACATGATAAAACAGATCCCAAAGTGTCCTATGTGTAAACAAAAAGCCTATACTAAAAGCCATGCTATATTAGAATGTGACAAGAGAAAATTGGATAAGATTAACTTAATTGTGGAAATAAATAAGAAGGAAAAATATCAAAGGAGTATGTTGATGCACCTGGATGGCAATTTTGATAAAACAACCCTAATGAAGATAATTTAATATATTATATCTACAATGATGACCTGTGGTCAAGTAATTTCAATTATAAAGTAAGTAAATGACATATGGGGTCAGACCAGGGGGAGGGGGGGAGATGAGAGCGGGAGCTTCAGTTTACAGCCCAAGTAGGGGTATGTACCAGCCTAAGCGCGGGCTGGTGCCCTGCCCTCATCTACCAACTCGGGGAAACCAACAAACCTGGCCTTATAGGTATTTTAATTTGAACCTTTAAATTGTTAAATTTGATATAAAATGAATAGAATATATACTCCTTCGTAATACATATTATAATTTAAAATAAATTACAAAAATGACAAATGAGGTCAAACCGAGAAGGGGGTAGATGGGGAGGGGGCTTCGGTTTACAACTCAAGTAGGGGCATGTACCAGCCTAAGTGCGGGCTGGATCCCCAACCTCATCTCTCACCTCCGAAACAGCAACAATTTTGACTCTATGAAATATATGTCTTAATCCGTAAATTTTATAAATTGGCAAAAATACTTTAACCATTAACCAATAAGTAAATAATGAGAAACCCTCTAGCTAACTAACACCTAACATAGGGAATAAAATTTAGTTTTCTCTTTTTTTATTTTTATTTATATATAAATACTATTAGATATCAAAAAGGGAACAGGGAACCTACACATGGAAGAAGTATGAGACATCGACGTCACAGGGCTAAGTCACAATGCGCTACGCGAAGTGGACAGGCCTGTGAAAGAGCCTCAGAAAATTCCATGTGTAGGAAATGGACATACAATACACACATACGGGGAGATAAGGCCAAGTCAACAGATAATTAGGACTAACCCACTAATAATATTTTTTAACTAGGCCCTTTCGGACCCTTTTTGCGCGCCGTAAAAAGACATCTACATTAGATATGGTCTAATACAAATCATAATTCGAAGAAACAACCAATGATTACCAGCGGGACTCAGATGAACGCCATCTGGAGAGAGATGGGAATATCTGAATCCAGAATGGTTACAAAAGACAACACTGGGATGATATTGGCAAATATCCGATAAAATTCAATTAACACGGCTGATGACTCGCATATACCTTCTGTGAGTCATGTTGCGCGAATTGAGTGCGGGGAAGTATACTACCAACCATCACGAAACCTGAGCAAGCTGTCACACAGACGGCGAATGGAAAAAAATGACTTTATGGGGGGAGGGGTACTGAGGTCGTTTCCCCGATTTGGAGGAATACGGCATCAGGGGCACTCTCCCATTGATGTATATCCCGCAAAATACGTGATACAGTAGCTTCAGGTATGCCGCGGATTCCAAATATAAATCTTCTGACCATACTAATGTGGATAACAAAATGTTCAAGACGGGAAATAAGGCTATGCCCGGAGATTAAGAGACGCATGACGAATGAAATAAATAACAAAAAATGCGGCTCCTTAAATAGGGCAAGGCCTCAGCACTCCCGAATTGATCCGTGTAAAAATGAGAAACGTCTCACAACTTAACATACAGGAAAACACTAGGCTTTATTTGTATTTTCTAATAACAACCAATCTCATTTTAAATGAACTCAAAAATGAAGAAATTATCAAAGTCGAAATGGAAATGAAAAGAATGAAAATAGAATGGTCATTTCCCAAATAAAAACTTTTTTAAAAAAAATATCAAATACGACTTAGTACAAAAACTGGGAAAAAATTTAGAGTTAACGCCGTCCTTACAAAAAATCTATAGCAAGCATACAATATAGCATACACTCATATAGCAAACACAGGACTTAGGGACCCTTGGCAAAGGTCACTAAATTTTAAAAGGAGAGGGATTCCAATCAAATGATTGAAATTTGATGGGATGAACAAACCTTTAGATACACTAGGGAAATAAATACCCCGTCAAAAATTTACCTTTAAATAAATTTTTTGATCTAAATTCATTTTTTAAAGTAAACAATGCAACACACCTTAGGGGGACACACATATACATAAAATACTTTTCTTTTTTTCGGCTAAGTACGCGGGGGCATCTGTCTGGTGCTCCCCCCCCCCCCAAAAAAAAGAAACATGGCACAAGCACAAATAGAAGGATTAAACAAAGTAAGGCAGATTGGCACCAAACTTAATACATACCTTATGACTAAAGTAGAGGGACAAAAGCTACTTGCTTTTCACCCTAACGGGTACCAGACACTAGATTTCGGGGATGCCCAAAATTGCCCCCGACAATCAGAGATCCTAATAGCATTAAGAACACAAAGGATAAATATAGAAGGGATAGATGCATTACAAAATGAAGGGAAGAATAAATTCATTATATATCCCAAAGAGTACGAAACGCCAATCCTAAAGAAGGAATGGATTGAGGTGAAAGGAATGAAAGCCAAAGTAGAAAAAACAGCACCAATTGTCAGAGAGGTAGAGGCCAAAGTCACAGACTTTTTTGTCTCTGATCTCCCTCTAGAGATAAGTAATGAAGAAATTGTCACCAAAATAGAAACAAAACTCAAAACCCAAGTTAGAACACATAAAATGGCAACGATATGGGGCTTTAGGAACATTAAATCAGGGGTAAGAATCATAACAGTCATGAAAGATGATGCAAACAAAAAATCCCAGCATACTTTTATGTGATGGGTTTTTTGTTAAAGACTTGGTACAGGGGCTGCGAGATGGACCGGATCTGTCCAAGGTGCAAGCAAATTGGGCATGGTCCTAAAGATTGCCCAAACCAGCCCCCTACACCAACGTACGCAAATAAAACTGCCAACCAGCACGAAAGTCTAAGTGAGGCAGAAAATGAAGAGTTACAAGAAAACATAGCCAAACTCATTGGACAAATAAGAGAGCAGGGCCCAATTGAAACATACAATAACAATAAAGAGACAGAGACTGAGACAGAGATAGAGACAGAGACAGAGAACAGGACTGATAAGGCAAACAACAATGAGGAGAAAACTATGACAGAAAAACCAGATGCTACAGAGCTGCCAATTACCGATGAAACGGAAAATATGGACGACAGCTCTGCAAAAAGGTGGGGGAAATACTTAAGCCCAAATAAAACAGGAAGGTCGGCAACACCGCTAAGACATTATGAGGAAAACATACTGCAAACCCCCCCCCCCACAAATTCTTTGTACTCTCGGAGGAGGAAGAGGAAGACCTACTAGAAAGAGAATCTCCAATACCAGAGAACAGCATGGTGGACCTAATAGACTTAAAACCTCTGATATCCACACCAGTGTCAAGAGAACGAACAAAAAGAAGAAAAATGGCACTGTCCCTGTCAGTCTTTTCCACAGGCAGTGATGGCACAATGCCGGAAGAAAATAATACAATAGTGCCAACAAATGAGAAGGGAAACAAAAAAGGGAAAAAGAAAAAAGAAGAGAACACCTCAAGTGACAATGACGAACATGACATAGAAACGGTAAATGACACAGACGGGAATGTTGATGGAAGCAAGAATAACAGTAGTGCAATGGAAACTGACATAGATGACAGGAATGAAATGACAGAAACGGAAACGTAAACACAGAGAAGAAAACAGGAACAATGAACACACTGAAAACTCAAGTACAAACAATAGTGGGGGCCCAGTTCCCCCAGCAACATAGTAATTAGTTAACATAACTCTAAATTAAAGAAACACTTAAAGATTAATTTAAATAAAGGGTAAATAAAAATAAGAATAGAGAAGATGGATGCGGCAACCTGGAGACGAACAGAAATGGAGGGAAAAAAACTTCCATACAGCTTCTATAAATACAAATGGGATAAATAGGGACAAAATCATGACTTTAAGCAAAGAGAACAAATACGACATTATAATGTTACAAGAAACAGATAATGGATTCTCAAAAGAGTTAATATCACTAATAGAAGAAAAATTAGTGGTGATTTTAAATAATTACAAACAAGAAGATACTAAAGAGGGTGTAGCTACTGTTATTAAAAATAAATAAAAAAATATGAATTGGGAAAGAATACAAGAGGGGAATTTTTTTGCAGTGAGACTTTTGCATATAATAGTAGATAAAATTCATATAATAAATGTCTACTTCCCAGCAAATAAATATAGAAAGCAAGAATTTATTGAAAATCTAGATAAACATTTGAGTGAATACACAATGGAAGATGTAATTCTGGGAGAGGATTATAACTGGGTAGGGGAAGAAATTGATAGAATAGGTAAATTAACATCAAACGATATGATTTTTAGAAAGGAAATGCTAAATTTAATAAACAAACATAAGTTATATGACATATACAGAAGAATGAATCTATTAAGAACAGAGTACACATATGAATACAAAAATGGGTTAGCGAGTAGATTAGAGGTTTTATGGGGCAAATTATGGAAAAGGGATTTATAGGGAAACAAGAATTACAGACATAAAGATCTCAGACCACAAACTAATAGAAGTACAAATAATTACAAGTAATAGATTAAGACGGGGGAATGGGATTTGGAAATTTAATAATAAAATTTTGGGGGATGAAGAATTTGTAGAAGAAATGAAAAACATAATAAACAATTTTAAACGAGCGGGAAACAAAGACATAATTACAGAATGGGATGGTCTAAAAGAAAAATTTTAAAAAAAGGCAATAGAATTTTCAAAAAGAAAAAAGGAATTATTGATAAAAGAAAGAAAAAAAAAGAAATAATAAAACAACTAGAGAGAAAAAACACTGAAGAAATGGAGAAGGAACTAAAAGAAAAGCTAAGCAAAATTGTAGAAGAAGAAAAAATAAAGGGAGGGAAATAAGAGCGGGAAAGTTTACGGGATTGTTCAAAAAGTACAAGGTTTATATAAAAGAGAAGAATTAAGAAGGGGGGGGAATGAAAAACACATTGAAAAATTAAAGAACAAAAATAATGATTAATTAACAAATAAACAAGACATAATGGAAAGAATTAAAGAGTACTACACTGAGTTATATACGTCACAAAACATAGATCCAAGAATAATAAATAGCTATCTGGAAGAAGTTACATGTGAGAGAATTTCATCAGAACATAAAGACTTATGTGATGAATTCATCTCCATGGAAGAAATAGTCACCACAATAAACCAACTCACGAAAGGGAAATCACCAGGGAGAGATGGACTCACGGCGGAATTCTATAAAAAATTCCAAAGTGAGTTATCGCCGATCCTTGAATTTTTATATAACAATATTGTATTGAGAAACAACACTATGACAGAAACCATGAGGGGTTAATTTCAATAATATGCAAAGGAAAGGGAGAGAGGGAAGATCTAAAATAATTGGAGGCCCATCTCCCTCCTAAATATAGATTATACAATTTTAAGTAGAATTTTAGCAAATAGAGTGAAGAAGGGTATGGACAAAATAATTAATATAAATCAAACATGCGGGGCAAACGGGATGGAAATTCAAAGTAATATTTTAAACATAAAAACAGTAATAGAATATATACAAGAATCTGGACAAGGAGGCGCCACGATGCTTCTTGATCAAGAAAAAGCTTTTGACAGTGGAACACCAATATATACAGAAGGTATTGAAAAAATTTGGTTTCGGAAAAAACTTCCGAAAATGGACCGAAATCCTGTATAAAAATATTACTGCAAGAGTACAGGTAAATGGGGCCACATCAGAGCAATTTGAAATACAAAGGTCAGTGAGGCAAGGATGCCCATTGTCAATGCTATTATATGAAATAGCAATTGAAATTCTAAGTATTAAAATAAGAACTAATAAAAAAAATTAGGGAATTAGAATTCCTAATTTGTAAGAAGAATTTAAAATGCTCCAGCATGCGGATGATTGTACTAACTTCATAAAAGACCCAAGCTCCTTCAAACACTTAGAAAAGGAGTATGAATTATTTAGAAAAGCCTCATGGTCAAAGATCAATCATGAAAAAACAGAAATTTTAAAAATAGGAAACTGGAGGGGGAACCACCCTGGGCATCCTCCCACCCCCACCAATTAAAAGACAGAGTTAAATCACTAGGAGTCTTCTTTGGAAAAAAGACGAAGAAGAAAACTATAAAAATATAGGGAAAAAAATAAAAGAAAATGTAGAAATCTGGGCACAAACGCTACTCTGCATAATCGAGCGGGCCCAAGTGGCCAAAGTCTATTTCTACTCAAATATGAATTATATTTTAAAATCCATTGATATTGAAGATAAAAAGCTTGAAATATTAGATAATGAAATTATTAATTATATCTGGGGATACAAAACACATTACATTGCAAAAGGAACACTATACAAAGCAAATAAAAGAGGAGGTCTAGCACTACCAAGCCCAAAAATAGTGAAGCAAGCAAATATAATAAATCGTTTTAAAACAATTAAGTCAGTACCGAATACGGCATGGGAAGCATTGTATATATATATATTGGTTTGGGTTTCTAATTAGGAATAGGGAGGATATTTATAAGAATAATGCTTTATCAAAAAAATCTATTAGTCCCAAGAAAATTTAAATACATTAAGGATTTATTATTAAAATATAGGGATATAAAAAAAAAAGTTACGGGAATTAGGGAAAAATTAAACTTATGAGTGGATTAGGGAAGACCAAACAAAAAATACGAGAAATAAAGTAGAAGAAAATTGGGGGGTTATTTGGGAAAAGACTTGGGGAAACTGGGCAAGTATCAAATCACTGAAAATCCAAAGTGTAATGTTCAAATACTTGCACAACACCTGGCTGAAGGGTGAAGTAGCAGTCAGAAGACATATGATAAAAAATATACCCAAATGTCCAATGTGTAAAAAATCAGTTATACGAAGTTACACGCAATAGTAGGATGTGAAAGCAGAAAACAGGATAGACTAAAATTAATAGAACTTATAACCAAGAAAGGAAGATACCGAAGGAGAATGCTACTATATCTTGATGGGAGATTTGAAAGAAACACCTTAAAAGAAATAATAAATTATGTAATATCAATAATGATGACCTGTGGGCAGGTAATTGTGATAAAAAAAAAAAAAAAAATGACCTGTCGTGCAGATCACCATAACCAGGGGGTGGGGGATAGCGAAAAGGATTCAGTTTACAGCCCAAGTAGGGGAGTGTACCGCCTATGCGCGGGCTGGAATCTTTTCCCCATCCTTCATCTCATGGGAAATAAAATTATTCTACACAAAATAGCCTAATCCTTTAATTCAAATCACAAAATTTAATAACATATGAGGTCAAACCGGGGTGGGATGGGATGGGAGGGGGCTTAGGTTTACAACCCAAGTAGGGGTATGTACCAGCCTATGCGTGCGCTGGAGCTTCAACTTCATCTCTCACCTCAGGGAAACTAGCAAACTCTGACCTGATTAAATATGTTTGAATTTTTAAACTAGCATGAATGGAAATTAAAAGCTCCTTCGGTGTCTTACATAATAATCAATAACTAACATGTAGAAAATGGGAAACCCACTAGCTATTAATATCTAAGCCTTTTTTATAAATACTATTAATTATCAAAAAGGGAACAGGGAACCTACACATGGAAGAAGTATGAGACATCGACGTCACAGGGCTAAGTCACAAGGCGGTACGCGAAGTGGACAGGCCTGTGAAAGAGCCTCAGAAAAATCCATGTGTAGGAAATGGACATACAAACATATACACGGGGAATAGGATTTGATAAAGTAATAAAGGGTAACCCACACTAACATTAGGTACTAATACAATTTTTTACAATTTGAGGTTTAGGAACTTTTGGAACCTTTGGAATTTTTTGCGTGAAAATACAGATATCATTTACACTAAATAGGGCCAGAACTTGTGGCCTTGTTGGGTGAAAATATTAAACGCAATGTTTATATCGGGAAACAAGGATGCATAAAAAAAAATTAAGAGAAGCATGCAGAAAATAAAAAAAAAAAATGTGGCTCCTTAAGGAGGATGCAGCCTTTCACTCCCAATAGTTTTAAAATGAGAGACGTCTCACCATGCATACATAAAAAACAATAGGATTTATTTTATTTTGTGTACTTAAGTACAACCGTCACTCATTCAAAATGAAAATCTAAAGAGGAAAAGAGAAATTCAAAATTATACATAGAAATGAAAAATGCCATTTCCAAATAAAAAATAAAATAATTTTTTATTTTTTTTAAAACTGTTATAGTTAATTTTGTAGAAAACCTGGGCAAAAATTTGATTAAAAGCCGTCCTTACACAAAATCTATAGCAAGCATACAATATAGCATCACGCATATAGCAAACACAGGACTTAGGGACCCTTGGCAAAGGTCACTGGATTTAAAAAGAAGAGGGATTCCAATCAAATGATTGAAATCTGATTGGATGAACAAACCATTAGATACACTAGGGAAATAAATACCCCGTAAAAAAATTTGCTTTTTAAATAAATTTTTGATCCAAATTCTGCTTTATAAAGTAAACAATGCAGCACACCTTAGGGGGATACACATATACATAAAAAAAAAAAAAAAAAACTTTTCTTATTTTTTAGCTAAGTGGGAAAAGGGGCATCTGTCTGGTGCACCCCACCCCACCCAAGGACAAAGCAGACATGTGAAGAGGAAGATCTTTATTACTAAATTTCTGAAGGAATAGTTATATAAAGTATAACTAATACAAACATTACGGAATTAAACAATATTGGAACTGAACAATACTCACGGATTGCACGAGAATATCAAGAATGTCAAAACATAGAGAGCTCTCGGAACTGGAAAAATACTTCAACACGAAACGAGTGGAAAAATTGAAGGTTTCTTTTTGAAGTGCTCATACAAGCAAGGAACTCAAGAAATTAACACGAGGGATATACCTGCGGATAAAAGACCTAGTATGACAAGTGTATAGGTAGCAATGGGAGTACAAGTCAAAGATTCTATCAAACTAACGGATGCGCTAAAGAGAAAAGGAGACGATAGATACATATTACGACCGAAGGGAAATTCACCAATACTCCCCTATGGCAAAATGGAAATTGGGGGACAAACCGTTACCATAAGAGAACCAACACCATTCTTACGAAGAATAAAGAAAAGAACAGCGGAACTACACATAACAGATATTCCAATGGAGATACCATTGGAAGCTACAGTCGAAAAATTAGAAACGAAGTTCCAGACAAAGGTGACGAAAGCAAGAATGGACACGCACCCAGGATTCCAAATTAAGAATGGAGTAAGAATCCTAGAAATATAGAAAGAAAATATCAAGACAATGAAGAAGGTTTTCTTTTTACATGGATTCCTCGCCAAAACATGGTACAAAGGCTGTATACATCACAGAAAATGTACAAAATGTGGTAACGTAGGAGACACACCCAAGAAATGTCCAACAATTCAGGAACAGAAGGAAAGGACAACACAAATTAGTGAAAACATATCTCCCCAGCTGAATGATACACAAGAGACACAAGAGGAAGAAAATAAATCAGTACCTAAACCACGGATCAGAGGGAGAGGAAAACAAGAACAATTACAAATAAGGGAAAATAAGCAACAAGAAGAAGTACAAATCCAAATGAAAAACCCATCCCAATACCAATGACTACAAGAACAGCAAAAACAACAAATGAACCAGACAACACATCAAACAACAACAAAAAGATATAATGAAAAACAAGAACCAGATCTACCCAAAGGGAAACAAGAACAACTAAGAGAGAGAGACAACAAAGACAAAAAGTAAAGAAAGGAAAACAGAATGTAGAACAAAACACTGAATATGTCGCAAGACAGAACAAGCAGGACAGACAAATGAAAGGAGAAGAAAAAAGAAAATCCGAAGATCTTTAAATCCAGAATTCCAAACTGACAATTCACAAACAACTTCTGAAGAAAGTGAAAGAAAAGGAAAATCAGAGAAAAATACAAACTGACATATGATGAGGAACTCGGGAGAAACAGAATATGAAATACAAGACAATGACAATCAATCCTAAATTGTAAAAAAAAATTTAAAAAATCCAAATGGACAAAACTATAGCACCACACAAAACATGAAAACTGCCCTTGAAAAGTTCATACTAAAGAAAAATACATAAACACTAACTGTAAAGAATAGCACTTTAAACATATAAGCCTTCGGGTAATTTAATAACACATAAGTCTTCGGGTAATTATAAAGTTGGGGTGGGGGGTCGACTCGAATGGTCTGAAAAGATCAGACGAGGAATTCCCCCAACTCCCAAAAAAGGACAAAGCAGACTTATGGCAAAGAATGAAATGGAAGATTTATGCTGAAACAGGAATAGAATCGACGGATACTACCAAAAAAAGAATTACAGGCAAAATTTCTTAAGGAAATGAACAGTGAATACAACTCACGAGAAAAACGAGAGAAAATGGCTGCCGTCAAAGCCAACAAAGTAGTCAGAGAATTAGAGAAATTCTTTAAAACAAAGAGAATAAAAACAAGAGAAGGATCCTTCTTAGAATGTTTGTACCGAGAAGGGACACAAGAATTAGATATGTCGCATATACCACGAGAAAGAGTGCCAGGAATGACAACAGTGATGGTAGCACTTAAAGTCCTAAATCCGGAATATGTACAAAGAATTTACTCCCTCAACCAAAACGGGTATAAAGGTTATATACTGAGACCCAAAGTATCC
>JAECUM010084944.1:0-13154 GCA_016617855.1 Megalonaias nervosa | reverse complement strand
GACATGTAGCATGATTTCTCACCCAGTCACTTTATCCTGCGGCCAGGACGACCAATCCTAACACTAAATCTTAATGCTGAGCACCTGGTGAGGCAGATGTTAGTACCATTTTTGTGAGTCTTTGGTATGACTCGGCCGGGGTTCGAACCCGCTACCTCCCTTATTTGAGGCGGATGTAATGTCTACGATTGTTGCAAAGGAATCAGCCCCAATTAAAAAAATAACACTGAAAGTATGTCGTCTAATTGAATTTTATTTTTGAAGCAGGCTTGTATATAAATTCAGTTCCCAGACGGAACAGTACCAAGTAGCCATAACAACACACAAATGAAATATTGGAACATCAGATGTAATGTGTATAAGTCATTCCCTGTTATTTTCTTTTCCACTTTTCTGTTTGGAAGCGTAATGTAATAGCCATCATGAACATAATCAGTGTTATCATTATCAGTAATTTCTTCTTTTATCTTTCTGACTCCCTCTGATAGGCGGATCGCTTCTTGCATAGAAGGTTTAATACACACACAAAAAGATATTTGCACACAAACACAGACACAAACAGAAGTTATGATTAAAATATTTTTCGTTGCTGCACAAAAGGATGCTAATAATATAAAATAATTTTGACAAATTACCGTACACATTTTGAGATACAGGATCCTTCTTTTTGAGAGGAATGGATAAGTTATAATTCAGGATATAGAGGTCGTTAATAGCAGTTTCTTTGTTTATTAAATTTTTTAAGAGTGAACAATTTGCTGCATTTTTCTACACTCTCTTTATTCTGTGCATTTGCGCACGTTGTGAAGGTCACTCTGGTTTAGGTAGCAGAAAAAGTATCTTTAGATGTATACGGTTGATAAACGGTTCCACATATGTTCAAAACATGTGGAATCAAACTTGCCTCAAAACTCGTTTATATATTTATCAACCGTCTGTCTTGGACAGCTATCTTTCAATGTCTCCTGAACCAAATTAGTGTAACAATAGCCATCTGTTAGACATTCTCATGTATTCTTAGATTATTTTTCTCATTTCCTATGGATGGCTATAGAGTGGGGCCAGTGTGCGGACAGATGCGATAAGTCGGGGGGGGGGGGGATACTACAGTTGGTGGTAATGAGACAGTCATTTTGAATCTGACAACGAGTGTATGCAAGAATCTTTTCCTGACCCTCCCGATATTGCTTCTGGGCCACACCTAATGAGATATTTAACATATAATTACGCACATAAATCGATAAAGTCTTATTTTTCATCATCAACGTACTCTGTCCCAAGGGGCTTTTCTATTTTTATAAATCTCAATATATTTGCAGGGTTTGAAAGGGAAAGTACAATAAGAGCACGATAATCTCGATACAGCTTTTTCAGTTGAAAGTGCATGCTTCACTTTAGAAACCGCAATCGTTCAGCATTATTAATATCATGACCATAACTGTCTCTCCCGCAAATACTTGTTCAATACTTTCCTGGGTCATAGTCTTTAGATATAGTAACTTGCTAGGATGTATAACCTTGTAAGGATTCTTAATTAAATACCTTAAACCAACGATATCAAAAGCGTTTAGTATACATTACAACTGGATTTCGTAACAATTACTTACGGTCGGCACGTGAGGGATTATTTTGCTAAGTTAAAGTCTGAAACAAGACCAAAACCTACTACACAGAAATTTAACTTTCCATATCAAAATGTTTCAAACCACAACTTTAACATTAGAACCATATCGTCACTATCGCGAATAAAACAAAATTAATTATGTACCTATTTTAAGTAACTCAACACAAAATCAAAATTCTACACAGTTGGTTCCCGTACCAACACAAGTACTCTTATCCCACATAGTACGTTCGTATAAAGTGATTTATAGCCGGTACTTTTCATAGTGATGGACGCAAGGTAGAGTCATTAAGGTAGGTGTTAAGGCTTGTATTGTCCAAAAGGATGAATTGTTTTGATAAATGCTTTTGTAACATAGTTACCGAAACTGCTCCTTTTTGTCATGCTAGATTTATTTGCAAATGACCATTCTTAAAGTACCACAGACCTAAGAAGCCAAAACTTTGTATGAGAGAAAAAAGAAAGTTATGAGCAAATTTCGCCCTTGAAGTTTACATTCAGATGTTTTGACCACTTCAGAATTTATGTCATATTAAATGGGACTATTTGTTCTGCTTCATGACCGTTTTCATCCAGTCTTATATTAATTTCACATATCATGCTTTTAATATACACGAAACAAAAGTAACTTCTATTATTACGTGTTTTACCGGGTGGAAATACATACTTTAACGAGCAATTTATTAAAATACGATAATTTCAAAATATGTTGGTTCAGTGGCTACCTTGTAGACACTTTTATAAATGAAAAAGATGTACTTTTTGTATAAATTGTGGACTCCATACAGATGTATATCACGGTGTTATATGTTTCATACATCATGTACAGAATTTTGCTTTCAATTTACGTGCATGAAGATATATTAAGAGAAAGTACATACTGAAATATCTGACTTAAAGAAAAGGTGCTATTCTGGAAAAACGTGATAAAAATGATAGTTAAAACATTTCGAAGAAGCTGAGGACCAAATACAATTTGAAGAGTAGAAGCTGGTATGAGAGGTCTTCAGCAACATGGGGAATAATGCAAACTACACATATATTATTGTAGTTGGGTGAACACATAAGTCTTTCAGATTTCATACAAACTTGTATAGCAGCCATTCAAACAACGACTCGGTCAACAATGCATTATTCCTTACCAAATTTAAATTTGTGGAATGTTAACCCGTCCATACGCTCTTCCCTTTGAAAAGTGTTTGAACATAATAGCCAAAATGAGTTTAGTATGTTAAACATTGTTACACCACTTGAATGGTGTAGTTACCAGTACATCTAGTGGCAAACGAAAAACTACACAGTAAATCGTACAATCATCATTGAATCTTGCTCAAACATGTCGAAGGCAACATGCATCAGAAGAAAAATTATCTATGTTACATTTCTACGAAACACAATCTGTACTTTCAAATGTTGCCAATGCAACAGAGAAAAGCGTGTAGAGAAAATTCTAGGGCCAATTAGAGCATACCACAGAAGTGTAAAAATTGAAAGCTGATATTGCGAAAGATGTAATAAGAGAGAAAACTCGACAGAGCAATATACATAAAATAGAGGCTCAATGTATTGTCATAAGAAACGCCAAGTTCAACTATAGGTTATCAAAAGCTAATATCGTAGATAAATAGACTCATCTAACTAATAATAGACACAGGCAATGTACTATAGTTTTAGATGTCAAAGACTAGCTTTGTGGCTTATCTTAGGTAAGTATTAGAACTTTCCAGTGCTAAAGTAATATACACTACTGTTAACAAGCTGACATTGAATTACCTCAGCTTCGTCGACAAACTCCAGATTTAAAAAACAAAAAAACACGTTCGCAATATTACCCACGTCTCGCAATTGATTTTAGCAAACGCAGATATTGCTAAATATCTAACCAAATAAACATTAGGTCATAAAACTAAGATTTTCAGATATAAGCCATGATATATATTTAGTAATTGCACTTTAAATTCTGACAATTATAACTCTGCAAAAAGATAAAATTTCACTACTTCATTACTAGATACATCGCAAAGGAAAAGAAATAATTTTCTGATTGATAAGGGATGGTCTGAGCTTGTATGGAAACACTATTTTCTGGCTCTACTGCAAAGATACTGCTTCAATTAACATAAGAAAATATTTATCGACCTTTCGGTTTATGTTTACACAAAATTAAATGTCATTAAGGTAATACATATAAAAGTGGCAAAAGTCGGCCTGGCTTTTTTATTTCTGCGTATAGCAATGGATTAACAAATGAGGGAAAAACTAGAACGAATCGATGTATATTATTGATATATAATGCAAATTGTCGGTGCGCAGGTGCAAATCAGAGCATCTGTCAAACAAACTGTTGTGACAGCATTAGACCCGGTTATAAAGCTCATGAAGCTTTCATTTTGGAAGAGCACGATTACGTCACAGATGAGATGTTATGGTAATTTTTCGATAATTGATATCAGATTCAAAACTAAAACTGGACAATGCTATTGATGGTGTCGTTGCAATTTTATTATCAATCGACGTATTCGTCAAAATGGGTAAGATCGTTGAATAAAGCAACAATTTAAAGATATCCAATGACTGGTTCTAAGTGTAACTAAATTCTAAAATAGATTTCTTTTGTTACTTTTGAACGAGCCTATACGTAACAATGTATGTATGTATGTATGTATGTATGTATGTATGTATGTATGTATGTATGTATGTGTACATTTATAGACGCAAATGAAAAATATTCAGCGGAAAGACAACTTAAGGCAAAACAGTATCTTGTTTGAAATACACCGTCCGACATAATGTCAGTCTTGTATTTTCTGTCTGAATTACAATGGTGGCAATTTAAATTACCGCATTTGTTTCACGTGTATCCGTTTGAGCGAATGAATTTGCGTGAAGTGGCAGCGATTTATCATAATTAACTGGGGTAAATAAATTTCGATATTTTCGTAACTTATTTTGTTTGTAGGAGATCCGGGTTTGTGTGAATAATAAATTAATGGAGGTCCCATGGGGGTGGGGGGAGGGGAATACAAAGTTGTACAAGGGAAAATACAAAGTTGTACAATTACTCTTTTGAATTATTCTATTCAAACTTAGACACAGGTATCGATGGGAAATTGTTGCACCAGTTTAATATATTTTGGTAAATAAATACATACAATCATATTCTATGAAATACATCAACATAACATGAATATATGCTATTCTTCGTTTTGTTTATTCAGCACTAAGATTCTCAGTGTAAGTACAGTTAAAGTCAGGGTTCCCTAAGAATGCGGCTAAAGGCTGATCTCTAATGACACCAATTTGTGATGAAGGTCTGACGTCCAATGGCAATGGCATGCTCATTTTTTATCCAGGCTTGTGTATAAATTCTATCCCCAGACACGACCGTACCAAACAGCCACAAGAACACAGAAGCATCAGCTTGTGACACCAGATTGCAGAGTCAAGGATAGAAGGTATATGCCATTTCTGTTTTATTCTTTTTCACGTTTCTGGAATCAATCGTCATCAGCATCATATATATATCATCACCATTGTTATAATTATCCTTAATTTATTTATTTGTCCAATCTTCCTCTGATAAGAGGACCGCATTATTTTCCAGAAAGTCTATTCTGACACAGCAAGACATTTACACACACACACACACACACACACACACACACACACACACACACACACACAATGGTACCTTGAAATGCTGCCATTGCTGTTCAAACAGATGCTAATGATACAAGATTATTTTTGTGCCAGCGCTTGGGATTTATGAAGGAGACTGAGCAATAAAAAGACAGCGCTGTAAAAATGTCAATGCGTTCAATGCAAGTACTGCTTAATGTGCTATATTTTCAGGACTGTTTGGTACGAAATAATTTTGGCGCCAAATCGACTGGAATCTGACCCAATTCTATTCACACAACTACAAGTATTTAATGTTTGCACCGTTTATATTAATGTAGCCAATATTTCAACCAGCTCCCAGCTCTCAAAACAATACAAAGAAAATAAAAGCGTGCAAGCTATTCAGAGCTTTGCTTGTATTTATAATTTAAATTTGAAAGTAGCAGTGTTTGTGGTCGTTTTATTGTTGGGTATCCACTTGCTTTTTGGGAGCCGAATAGGGCCATTATTATTCAGGATATCGACTCTGTTAGTCGGAGTTATTGTATTTTCAAAACTGAACAATTTGATGCATTTTCAAAGACTCGTTTTCATTCTGTGCATTTTAACATATGGTAAAACTCACTAAGGAGTAGGAAGTTGATAAATTAGCTTTTGAGACGGATTCTATATTGATTTATACGATTGATAAACATTCTTTTCTTAAACACGTTTAATCAATCCGGCTCTAATGCTCGTTTGTATTAGGCAACTTTCTTACTTGAATTTCTAGCTTTCAAGGTCCTATGAACCAAATTAGTGTAGACATAATCATCTATTAAACACCCGCATGTATTTATAGGCTATCTTTCTCTCATCATGTGGATGATTCATTGCGATGGGCTTGACTGTCTATTTCGATCCATTTGCAGATGGCCTCTCAGAGATTCCTTGTGACGTTGATGGTGATAACCATGCTTTTGGTATGCATCCCAGAACCTTCCCAGGGAGCAGACTGTTACAGTATAGGGTGGGGCGGCTGTACCGGAAGATGCACAAAATCGGGCGAATACTGCAGTAATTTTGGACGTCGTCCAAATAACAGATGCAGATGTGTGAGGTCAAGGTGATTATACCACAGGAATGTTGTAAAGATGGTGATGTCAGCGGGCGTTTAGCTTGACAGTTTATCGACGTGCATCACTGAGAAGTTTGAAAAACATATAAGTTAGCTCATTTTGTATGTTCTAAATGCGATTCTGTTAACATTTTTCACTCAAAATATTCCGCATCAAGTCAACCATTCATCTACTCATATTTCAATATATTATGTCCATTTCCTTGTACTGAATCGGTTCGTCCATCGCTTTATCAAATAAAACATTAAAAAATAATAGTTCTATGTTCAGTGTATGTTTTGTAAGAAAATTAGTTACCAAAATATCTACACAATCCATCCAACCGTCCATCCGTATGTAGGTACGTATTGTGGAATGTTACTGGGCCCAGTCTCCTTCACTATTTATAACCAGAAATTATGAACTTGGGTCATTGATAGTAATGTGAGTTATAAAATATTCCTTCAGATTTCACTTTACAATCTCAACCCTAGGGGCTAGGGTACGAGGCGTTAAAATAATTTCTTCATTTTTCATAGGAAAACATTGGTAGGGTTTACTTGTCTATGAAAGGAGTTCTGACGTTAGATAGACAACGTCCGAGACATACCCGTGAACTATTGAGAGCCTCAAATAATAAAAACACGTGCAGTAAAAGGGAATGAGAAAGTCATTTACAATCTGATAACTCAAGAACACGTGTGTTTCCCTGACACTGGGGACGTAGCTTTTAGGCGACAACGAATTATATATATATATATATATATATATATATATATATATATATATATATATATATATATATATAGTTATATATATATATATATATATAATATAATATAATATAATATAATATAATATAATTTTGAACAGAGCTGCATGAATGAAAAGATAAAGCCATATGTTTCATAATCAAATGTTTCCTGACCCTAGGGGCTAAGCCTCTTTAGTGACAGTTTGGAAAATATAACTGAGATACCCACAGTATACGAATCTCTATATAGTTGCAGGGTTGAAAGGTACAATAAAAAATAAAAAATATACAGGCAAATTACAGCGGTGCAAGAAAGTAGACCAATAACACTGATTACGTGGAATGACAAACAAATAAAACTAATGCTTTTCATTTGTATGACAAAAAGAAATGCAACAGCAGTCATTCATCATGAGCTAATTACAGAGTGGAAACTAAGAGCGTGCTAATCTCGATACCGCTGTTTCAAGTTTGAATGTTCATGATTCAGTTTAAAAGTCACAATCGTTCAGCTTTTGTACTATGAGAACCATAAATATGTCTCCAGCAAATATTTGTATCAAACTTTTCTGTGACACACTCATTCGAAATATTAAGTTGCTGGCATGTATATCCTCGTAACTATTCTTAATCAAATAATTAAAACATATCAAACACTTCTTTAAAAGTTATTTTGTGTTCTGTGAAAATTGTCTCCGGTGCAATTGAAGGTTTATTTCATTAAATGAAAGGCTGACACAAAACCCAAACCTATTACTACAATATTAATGTATTTTCACCACTCAAATTCACCAATAGTGCCATATTCAATATCACGAATTAAACAACTTTAGTTCTGTACCTATTTAATGACTGGACACACATTCTATATTCTATATTTTTCGGTTCTCGTACCAACCCGAATAACCTTGTTATATGAAAGTTTTTCCAACTTACGTTCATAGAAAATGCTTTATAATCGTACGTTACATACTGATAGATGCAAGGTGAGAATCAGTAACGTTGGTGCTACGGCTAGTATTATCCAGAAAAAATGTATTGCTATGGTTAGTGTTTTTGTAACATATTTACGAAACTTTTTCTTTTCGTCGTACTAGATGGTGTTGTAAGTGAACTTTATTAAAGTAGACCCAAAGAGCCAATAGTTAGTTTCGCAACAAAAGAAAGTTCTACACCAATTTTGCCCTTAACCTTAATATGAACATATTTTGGAACGTCCAGAATTGATATAATATTAAATATGGCTATTTATTCTTCTTCAGTCTGGTTATCATCCAATCTTATATTCACTTCACAAATCTTGCTTTTTGATATGTGGTAATAGACATTTTATCTGAATTTATTAAAGTATGACATTTAAAGAAATATGAAGATTCAGGGGTTACCTTGAAGACATCTTCACTTTATGAGCACATTATTGACTCCATACAAATATATAGTATGATTTATATGTTACACACTACGTGTATGGAATTATGTTCGTATTACGTTTATGTAGCTGTATATACGTCACGTATTACCTAAAGGAACTATCATTATTTGTTTTGCAATATGATATTATGGCTCTGCATGTATGGCATATACAATTATTGAGTCAAACTAATGCATGACAAAATTTATATATGAAATATGATCTAACAGTAACTCTTCTTTAATGAATTTGATTAAAGGAGGTATTTATCTGTGGACTTCTTTTACATCCCGAGTTTGCTCAAGTCAGATATCCTGGACTCCTTTAATCAAACACATGAAGAAAACAATATTCAGATGAGTGAATATTTTTCAGCTTGACACATGTCTATAGATCATAAAAAATAGAATACAAGCAGAAATACAATCAGAGATAAAATACTTCAATACGTGACCAACCTGTCCCAAAACATGTTAAGAAAAACATTAAATGCTCCTTAAGTACGATTAAATGTAGTCAGGAATAGAGATAAATATTTAAACAGAATCTAAACTGAACCATCGCTATAAGGCTTAGAGACTTTAACAAAAAGAAATGTGAGAAACTAAGGAATGTAGGGTGTTAACTATTAATATTTGTATGAATTGTTCCATAAAACTGATCTATTCATGAAAAAAGTCGCAACTCGGTAAATCTGTCCAATGTAATTCTTTACAAATTTATCCTGAGTTAATAATCGGGCATATGAAGAACCAAACCAGGATGAAGAAGGGTATGGCGACAGATAATTTTATAGAATAAGACTGATAAACATAATGAACAAAGGTAAAATGGATAATGTAATTGAACATTTGTTTGACACTTTACATGCCATATTTGGACAGGAAATAAGCGAAGTCCGAGATGGTTGTTTCATTGCATTTAGTAAAAGCATTGCACGTAGACAGGTTTTGATCGATAGGAAGAAGCAACTTTATTGATATGCTTACATATGTAATAATGAAACCATTATATTGACATAAAAATGTTATTAAGATTGGTTGCGAACGTGTAAGCAAACATCACTGGAAGGAACATACTTGTAAGGTATGCTTTATACTTTTTAATTTAATCAGAGAGTTATAAGATCACAAGAGTTTTGTAACCATGTAGACATATCGATAGATATCATGCCTAAAAGGGAACGATTATCAAATTTCATCAATATCCTCTTATCCTAAACCGTTTAAAGTACCGTATGTCTTTTCTTACGATTTGGAAATAGCATAATTAAGTGTACATCTTGCACGAGATACTGACTACACAATTTTTATAATAGAAAAAAATCAATTAAATGCATCTTTGACAATGAAAATATCCACTCACCTATCATGGACAGAATTACACTTCATTCAGTAAAAATTGCACGGCAGATCGGTTTTGTGTAGGATTGAAAGGAAATCAGAATTTAAAATACGATGTGATTTGTTGTTGTTGTAGGGTTTAACGCCGTTTTTCAGCACAAGATAGGCTATACATAGCCGGCAGTATAAATGGTGGAGGAAGAACACAGGAAAACCCCGGAAAGAACCACCGACCCACGAGAATCTACTGGCAAGCTTTCTCACAACCCGAGACTCGAACCCACGCAGACAGAGGTGAGATGGCAGCTATCCGTAACGGTGAGCGTTTTAGACCACTCGGCCACTCGGGGCCCCCAATTTGTAGACATCTTTATGTTTTTATGTTCATGGGGCAACAATTAAAACGTTTGGCAAAAAATTAACTGATGACAAATTCGTTGAGAAGGTAAAGCATTTTAGCGATAATGTACCTACATATTTGAGAAATATATTCACCTATATCAACGTTTAGCTTTTTGAACGCTGGAATTAAAATCGCTGCTAACGTCTGAAATTATTTCAGTATGATGGGCTTTAAGATATTAGTTGATAATTACCAGTATCTTCATAGTGTGATGTCAGACTCCAATTTGGACACATTCGGTGACCTTCTCGACTACTAAGTGAAAAAATCTACTTCGATGACATAATATTTTCAAGTAGTTGTTTCAAATGAAAAATGTATGCAACGAGTGGTATATTGATAAAGCGTACATAATATACATGTATGCTATTTATATCACATATAAATACACATATTTGCCCTTTGAACCGAGTACAGACTGACTATAGGCAACTGCGTACAGGTAAAACCTGTTATAACACGATGTTTGAGGTCCAAATAATAACATTGCGATATAAGCGGGATCGCGTTAACAAATTTTTCGAAAAGCGTCCCCATAGAAAATGTGCATTGAAATTTCAATGTCATCAGTTTTAACTAACCTCTTGGTCATATATCGTTTGTTTTTGTTCGCCGGGTTTCATCAGACATCAAATATACTTCAGTTTTAAGTTGTATACATGCCAATATGGTGGAAACGGTGCACGGTGAAGATAAGGCAACATTAAACGCAGTGCTAGGATTAAAAATCTGTTAGGGATACGAATAATCGGCTTTCGTAGAGCATGTATTTAAGATGTTAAAAAAGAGGTCACCTTAAATTTAAAAAAAAAACGGGAGCCATGCTGCCATCGCGTTATTAGTAGAATCGCGTTATAACGATTCGTGTTATAACGGGTTATAACGGAATCGCGTTATAACGGGTTTTACATGTATTGACCAAGTGAATAAACTCTCATCCCTACAGACTGTGTCCGCTACAAAATGTAGTTCTGTAAATTGTTTTAGCTATTCACTATCACTTTGTATATTGATAAGTTAATTGTTTTCTTTTTCGGGTTTCTATTTTTATTCACATTGATTAAATTAATATAAGACGCCCTTATGATTTAAACATGAAAGAATTTTAAATGAAGAAAGTAGAGCACTACAAACATTTCGTTAGCTCCTTGAACACAGAACGCTCAGCCACTCACACGTATAGGCGCATGGAAATTTCTGTGAAATAGAAACTAACCGAAATGACGAACCAACAAGAGGTAATTAAAATACTGTAATATATTTACCGTTGATCTAAGTCATTATTCTGCTTTAATTGACAATGCTACGACCATAAAAATTTCTTCTCTCTCTCTCTCTCTCTCTCTCTCTCTCTCTCTCTCTCTCTCTCTCTCTCTCTCTCTCTCTCTCTCTCTGTGACTGATCACTTTGCTTATCATACTACTGGTTCGATTCAACTTGGTGATGTCAGGTGTTACTATTTCATCATATTTTAAAATCCTTTGGTGAATTATCTTACCATTCAATGCATTTGAAGCAATTCATAAAATTAATGTGTTATATCCCATTAATGGAACACATATAACAGTAGCTATAACAGATAAACACATTACAGATGCAGACACAACAGCTGAAACTGGTTTGACTTAACTTTTACCATCATTCATAGGTCCAGAAGTATCGTCTTGTGAAAACAAGCGAAAACCCTTTATGCTTTTCTTTTCATGGATTTTCACCCGTATCTTGTTACGATGGTCCTGAGGGGGGGGGGGGGGGGGGGGCTTGTTTGGACATTTTCATAACTAATTAATAATAATCGATTTTGGAACAGTATAATTGGTTTAAGAAACAACAACAACAACAACAATGAATTAAATACGGCACAGCATGTGTACCTCGTAACTCACGTTATGTGCTGACAGCCTATTGCAATTTTGTATCATTGATATTATGAACACTGTAGATAAATCCCAAGGAAAGTATAAAGATACCGTTAAGACGATCAAAAAATTTGTAGGTTACTTGATGTAAGTTCAGTTTTCAGGTTTTCGTCTAGCTCAGATTAATTTCATCTCTCACTCACTTTTGTCCCTCGTGCGTGCGAGGGGAGGGGGAGCGGAAAGCAGAAAGGATTACGTTAAAATTGTGTACCATGTTAAATATATGTAGAAAACGGGGATTATAAATACTTGTTATCGTCATTTTCATACATTACTAATGATTATTAAGTGGAAATTCATCACTGAAATATCGGCCTACGATAGCACACAGTACCATGAATGTTCATATATGCGTCCTGTTGCGCCATGGACGGATCACAATGTGATATACCGATAGTATTAGTATGTCAAATTGCTTTATACCAACACTTTAAAAGCCATGCTATTTTTAATGCATGTGGTATATATATATATATATATATATATATATATATATATATATATATATATATACCAAACAGAACAGAAAGTGCTATCCCTGGATTCTATAGAAGAATGCTTGATAATAGTATGCAGAATTAATAATTTAATACAAATAATATTATATTATCATACAGGTTAGAGAATTTTAATTCGTACTCTACGGAGTTTCGAACCCAGGTCCGCGAGTAAACGGCACCCATCGCCTTGCCTGCACACACCAGCCCATATCCCGTCACGACTAAGCACGCATCACCAAAACATGATGGCATTGAATTGGTGTTATATGAACTCGTGTGTTGCAGACACACTCGCATGACGACCTAGTAATTAATTCTCATATATATACACAGTCGTTCCAGATTCCTATGAAATAAATCAAGGTATATAGGATTTTTTATTACAAAGAATTATAAATATATACCAAACAGAACAGAAAGTGCTATCCCTGGATTCTATGGAAGAATGCTTGATAATAGTAGGCAGAATTAATAATTTAATA